>CM075977.1:390493861-390563912 GCA_038087875.1 Malacoraja senta
TTGTTTAATCCACAGATGCATACAGAAAATTAAACAAGATTCAGCCTCAGGGATTTTGGTAGTACCAGATTGGCCTAAACAGCTATGGTACCCACTGGTGTTAAAAAAGAATCAAAAAAACCCTTATGGTTATTCCAAAGCAGATTAAACTGCTTGTACACCCTGTGACTGATGAACCACATCCTTTACATGATCATATTGGTTTGTTGATTTGCAGATTCTAAGAAGGCCATATCTTGGAAAAGGTATATCAGACCGTACGGTGGATGTTATAACAACAGCCTGGAGGAAGAGTACCCAGAAGCAGTACATCTCCTATATAAAGAAATGGGAGGAGTTTTGTTCAGGGAAACATATTGCATATAACCCAGCAGAAATTTCAGATGTAATAGAGTTCCTTTCTACTCTATACTATGAATTAAAATTAAATTATAGTGCAATTAATACTGCACGAAGTGCACTCTCTGCATATTTAAGCAGTGAATCAGAACAAACTCCAATAGGAGCACATCCTTGGGTCTGTAGGTTTATGAAAGGAATTTTCAACTCTAATCCTCCCAGACCTAGGTATACAGAAATTTGGAATGTAAAAGATGTACTGATGTTGCTAAGGAATTGGAATCCAGTTGAAACTCTGTCATTATCCAAAATCACCATGAAATTGGTTATGCTCATGGCATTAGTTTCAGCTCAGAGAGTTCAAACATTACAGAAACTCAGAATTGATAGAATGAAAGTAGGGCCAAATGCCGTGACATTCTATGTGTATGATTTACTGAAGCAAAGTAGACCTGGGTTTACAGGATGCAAGTTGGAATTTTTAGCATATTCCTACAGATCCACGACTGTGTGTAGTAACATATGTGAAATGTTACATAGAAACAACAAAAGTTTTAAGAGGCACCGAATTGGCATTTTTTATTAGTCATAAAAAGCCTCATAAGAAAGTGTGAACACAAACAATTTCACGATGGTTGAAACAGGTGTTGAGATTTTCAGGTATTGATACCGATAAATTTAAATCTCATTCCACCAGGGCGGCATCAACATCAGCGGCTAGGGATTCAGACAATAGACCTTATTCGCGCGGCCGCAGGATGGGCAAGTGAACAGATGTTTCACAAGTATTACCATAAGGAGATTAAAGATCTCAGAGGGTTTGGTGATGCCGTGCTGGGTACAGTATTAAATCCCCCATTATAATAAATGGGCCTAATTTTGTTACTTTTATTAAAATAAATAAAACCATTAACTGATTACATTCAAATGTTGTGGTTATGCATTGTCGATTGTGCTTACTCAAATAGAGTCAATCGATGCAGTTAACACCTGGATTTGAATCCACGGTGTGAAATCACAGAGCTTTGAAATCTTCACGTAGTCACTCACGTGACTCCGAAGTAAAATAGTAAGATTAAACGAGAATTTACCAGTTTGAAGTTTGATCTTTATTTTATGAGGAGTAACGTTGAGGGATTACGTGCCCTCCGCTCCCACCCTCATAAAAGGATCAAGCTGGTAGTTCTAAGTCTTTATGCATCTTACTATCATACTTCAGTAATTATCGTCTGTGATTGTCACTCCGCTGCTTTGAAAGATTGACGCGTGTGCGGCTGGACGGGGTCTTCACGTAATCCCTCAACGTTACTCCTCATAAAATAAAGATCAAACTTCAAACTGGTAAGTTCTCGTTTAATCTTACTATCATAGTGGCTTCTGGATTCATGGGAAGGGTTAGATATGGACCAGAATAAGTTGATTAACAGTTAGTTTAGTGTAGTTTAGAGATTCAGCGTGGAGACAGGCCCATCAGCCCACCGAGTCTGCCCCGACCAGCGATCCCCACACATTAACGCTGTCTACACAAACTAGGGACAATTTGCAATTATACCAAGTCAATTAACCTACAAACCTATTTGTCTTTGGATTGTGGGAGGAAACCGGAGATCCCAGAAAAAACCCAAGCAGGTCATGGGGAGAATGAACAAACTCCATCTCATCTGATTGTTTCCCCCTTTCTGAGAAACTAGCTGTAATAAGATTAGACATGCATTTTGTAGCTTGGTTAACATTGTTTCGTGCTGGTTCAGTGACAATGACTTACTGTGGAAAGCACAAAGTGCTGAAAGAACTCAGCGGGGGTCAGGCAGCATCTGTGGAGAGAAGGGACAGGCGATGTTACAGGACACTTCTTCAGATTGGTTGTAGAAATAAGATGTCCAGCAGATGTCGGTTTATCCCAAAGATAGACACAAAAGGTGCTGGAGTAATTCAACGGGACAGACAGCATCACCCATCCACAGATGTTGCTTGTCCTACTGAGTTATTTCAGCACTTTGTGCTTTTGGTCAAGATTCCAGCATCTTTCCGGACATATAGTAGGCATATGGTATGCTTGCCTTCATAGTTCGGGGCATTGAGTATAAGTGTAAGGAAGTCATGAAAATAGGCGCAAAATGCTGTTGTAATTTAGCGGGTCAGGCAGCATCTCTGGAAAAGGGAATAGGTGACGTTTCGGGCCAGAACCCTTCTTCAGGAAGTCATGATGCAGATTTATAGGACTTTGGTTAGGCTGTATTTGTAGTATTGTGTACAGTTCTGGCCACGCCATTACTGGAAGGATGTGGAGGCTTTGGAAAGCATGCTGGGGAGATCTCCAGGCAGCATCCCGGAAAACCGCTTCTGCATTCTCTCCAAAGCTTCCACATCCATCTTGTAATGGGTTGACCAGAATGGTACATAATGCCTGCACACAACAGAGTTAGAACACAAGTGGTCACAGACCTCCAGCCAGAATAACACCCATCCACCACTACCTTCTTCTATGGGTAAGCCCTTTCTGAATGCACACTACCAAATCACAGTACACCCAATGCATCTTAATCTTCTAGATCAATAGGTGATTCCCTACCATTATTTTCCTCTACTTTTCTTCTCACCATTCTCCTTATGTATCACCTAAGTAGAATCGGTAGTAAAGAAGGCAAACACAATGCTAGCATTTATTTCTAAAGGACTAGAATATAGAAACAGGGATGTAATGCTGCTCTATAAGGTGCTGGGCAGCCCGCATTTGGAGTATTGTGAGCAAATCTGGGCCCCATCTCTGAGGAAGGATGTTTTGGCTCTGGAGAGGGTTCAGAGGAGGTTTACGAAAATTATCCCAGGAATGAGTGGGTTAACATACGATGAATGTTTGACGGCTCTGGGCCTCTACTTGCTGGAGTTTAGAAGGATGAGGGGGGACCTGCTGGAAACTTGCCGAATAGTGAAAGGCTTGGATAGAGTGGATGTGGAGAGGATGTTTCCACTGGTGGGAGAGTCTAAGAGCAGTGGTCATAGCCTCAGAATAAAAAGACGCTCCTTTATGAAGGAGTTCTTAAGTCAGAGGGTGGTGAATCTGTGGAATTCATTGCCACAGACGGCGGTAGAGTCCAAGTTTTTTTTAAATTTTTTTAAAAATATTTTTATTTTATTAGAAGTAAGTACAATTGTATACAATCATATTTTCATAATACCTTTTATGTACAGCTTCTTATTTTAAATTTTTTTTTGAAATAAAGAAGAAAAAGAAAAAAGGTAGGTAATAAAAAATAGAAAAATGTGAGATATATAGTGTGTGAAAAAGAAAAATAAAGAATGAAAAAAGTAAGTTGAGACATAGAAAAAAGAAGAAAGAGAATAAAAGAAGAGAAGGGAAGAAAAGAAAATAGAAGGAGATCATTTATAATCTTGACCATCCGCAGTCACGGATTAGCTTTTACACCTGTTTTGCACCATATGTTTCCAAAAAGACGACAAATGGAGACCAACTCGTTATGAATTGGTCAAATTTATCTATTAGGAGGAATCGCATTTCCTCAAGATGTGCGGTATCCAACATACTTGCAATCTGGGTGGTGAATCTGTGGAATTCATTGCCACAGACGGCAGTAGAGTCCAAGTTAATGGAGGTTTTCCAGGAGGGGATTGACAGATTCTTGATTAGTACGGGTGTCAGGGGTTAAACCCCGCACCATCCTGAAGAATATTAAGGCTTAGGAAGTTCGACATGTCCTCAACAACTCTCACCAACTTCTACAGATATGCCACAGAAAGCATTTTATCAGGATGCTTCACAGCTTGGCTTGGAAAAAAGCTCCATCCAAGACCGCAAGTAATTGCAGATAATTGTGGACGCAGCCCAGACCATCACACAGACCAACCTCCCTTCCATTGACTCCATTTACACCTCGGCAAGGCCAGCAGCATTATCAAGGACGAGTCACACCCTGGCCACTCCCTCCTCCCCTCTCCCATTTGACAAAAGGTATAGAAGCGTGAAAACGCACACCTCCAGATTCAGGGACAGACTCTTTCCAGCTGTTATCAGACAACTGAACCATCCTAGCACAACAAGAGAGCGGTCCAAAGGTATAATCTACTTCATTGGACTATCTTTGATCATGCTTTTACTGGCTTTATCTTGCACTAAACGTTATTCACGTTATTCCCTTTTATCATGTATCTGTACACTGTGAATGGTTCAATTGTAATCATGTATTGACTTTCTGCTGACTGGTCAGAACGCAACTGAAGCTTTTCACTGTACTTCGGTACACGTGACAATGAATAGTGACCTTTCAACCAACGGATCGATGTCGGCCATTTTGTCCATGTGCACAAGGCCTGTTTGCCCACATTAAGTTTGTATCCTTCTATGCCTTACCTAAAATGCCTGTCAAATTTCATCTTAGTGCTCATGATTGTACCTTCTCCGGAAGGACTGAAATGGTTCAAGAATGTGAATCACTGCTACATCATAAGGTCAGCTCATGATTGCCTTCAAGTGCTGGCCTTGTTAGTACCAGATACATCGTAACTAGCATGAATGATGAAAATGGATATGCCTGCACCAAAGTCAACTTTCTAAAGTTTTACTTTTTTTTAGTTTTACAGATACAGTGCAGAAATAGGCCCTTCGGTCCACCGAGTCCACGCCGACCATCGATTCACTCATACGCTAGTTCTATGTCTCTTACACTAGGGAGATTTTACAGAGGTCAATTAATGTAGAAACCTGCACGTTTTTGAGATGTTGGAGATCGGAGAACCTGGAGAAAATCCATGCGGTCACAGATGGAACGTAAATGTCTGCACAGACATTACCCGTGGTCATCGAACCCGGGTCTCTGCCATTGTGAGGCAGCACCTCTACCGCTGCACCACTGTCCCTATTGTCATATTGTCATTGTCTGGCCTTATGTGTGTATAGAATAGCAGAGAGACAGAGAAAAGAAGCAGAGTGAAATATAAGGGGAAAACCCCCTGTTTTTTGGAGGTAGAATGTCTCTATTTGTTTAAGATAGACACAAAAGTTGGAGTAACTCAGCAGGACAGGCAGCATCTCTGGAGAAAAGAAGCAGAGTAAAATATAAGGGAAAAAAACCCTGTTTTTTGGAGGTAGAATTAATGTCTCTATTTGTTTAAGATAGACACAAAAGTTGGAGAGAAGGAATGGGTGATGTTTTCGGGTCGAGACCCTTCTACTTTGGGTATTGTCAAAATATGCAGAAATTGCGGGAGTAATCAGGGCAGCACGGTGGTGCAGTAGTAGAACTGCTGCCTTACAGTGCTAGGGACTCGGGTTCGATCCCGACTATGGGTGCTTGTCTGTACGGAGTTTATAAGGTCTCCCTGTGACCTGTGTGGGTTTTCGTTGAGATCTTCTGTTCCTCCCACACTCCAAAGACGTACAGGTTTGTAGGTTAATTGGCTTGGTAAAAAAATGGAAAATTGTCCGCAGTGTGTGCTGAAACATAGAAACATAGAAACATAGAAAATAGGTGCAGGAGGAGGCCATTCGGCCCTTCGAGCCAGCACCGCCATTCATTGTGATCATGTCTGATCGTCCCCTATCAATAACCAGTGCCTGCCTTCTCCCCATATCCCTTGACTACACTAGCTCCTAGAGCTCTATCTAACTCTCTCTTAAATCCATCCAGTGACTTGGCCTCCACTGCCCTCTGTGGCAGGGAATTCCATAAATTCACAACTCTCTGGGTGAAAAAGTTTTTTCTCACCTCAGTCTTAAATGACCTCCCCTTTATTCTAAGACTGTGGCCCCTGGTTCTGGACTCGCCCAACATTGGGAACATTTTTCCTGCATCTAGCTTGTCCAGTCCTTTTATAATTTTATATGTTTCTATAAGATACCCCCTCATCCTTCTAAACTCCAGTGAATACAAGCTAGTCTTTTCAATCTTTCCTCATATGACAGTCCCGCCATCCCAAGAATCAATCTCGTGAACCTGCGCTGCACTGCCTCAATCACAAGGATGTCCTTTCTCAAATTAGGAGACCAAAACTGTACACAATACTCCAGATGTGGTCTCACCAGAGCCCTATACAACTGCAGAAGAACCTCTTTACTCTTATACTGAAATCCTCTTGTTATGAAGGCCAACATTCCATTAGATTTCTTCGCTGCCTGCTGTACCTGTAAGCCAACTTTCAGTGACCGGTGTACAAGGACGCCCAGGTCTCGCTGCACCTCCCCCTTACCTAACCTAACCCCATTGAGATAATAATCTGCCCCCTTGTTTTTTCCACCAAAGTGGATAACCTCACATTTATCTATATTATACTGCATCTGCCACGCATCTGCCCACTCACTCAACCTGTCCAGGTCACCCTGCAACCTCCTAACATCCTCTTCACAGTTCACACTGCCACCCAGCTTTGTGTCATCCGCAAACTTGCTAGTGTTGCTCCTAATTCCCTCTTCCAAATCATTAATATATATGGTAAACAGTTGCGGCCCCAACACCGAGCTTTGCGGCACTCCACTCGCCACTGCCTGCCATTCTGAAAAGGACCCGTTTGCTTCCAGTCTGCCAACCAATTTTCTACCCTACCCCCAATACCATGTGCTCCAATTTTAGTCACCAGTCTCCTGTGCGGGACCTTATCAAAGGCCTTCTGAAAGTCTAGATACACTACATCCACTGGGACCCCTTCATCCATTTTACTTGTCACATCCTCAAAAAATTCCAGAAGATTAGTCAAGCATGATTTCCCTTTCATAAATCCATGTTGACTTGGACTAATCATTTTACTGCTATCCAAATGCCCCATTATTACCTCTTTAATAATTGACTCCAGCATCTTTCCCACCAGTTGGGCTAACTGGTCTGTAATTCCCCGTTTTCTCTCACGCTCCTTTCTTGAAAAGTGGGATAAGATTAGCTACCCTCCAATCCACAGGAACTGATCCTGAATCTATTGAACATTGGAAAATGATCACCAATGCGTCCACTATTTATAGAGCCACCTCCCTGAGGACCCTGGGATGCAGACCATCAGGTCCAGGGAATTTATCATCCTTCAGTCCCATTAGCCTACCCAATACTATTTCTCGCCTAATAAAAATTTCTTTCAGTTCCTCTGCCCCCTTAGATCTTCTGTCCTCCAGTACATCTGGGAGATTGTTTGTGTCTTCCTTAGTGAAGTCAAATCCGAAGTACCTATTCAACTCTTCTGCCATTTCCTTGTTGCCCATAATAATTTCACCCGTGTCTGCCTTCACGGGACCCACATTTGACTTTGCTACTCTTTTCCCCTTAACATATCTAAAGAAGCTTTTACTGTCCTTCTTTATATTCCTGGCCAGCTTCCCCTCGTACTTCATCTTTTCAGCTCCTATTGCCCGTTTTGTTTCCTTCTGATGTCCTATGAAATGTTGAGTTAGTGTGCGGGGATCGTTGGTCGGCGCGAGCTCGGTGGACCGAAGGGTCTGTTACCACGTTGGACCTCTAAACTAAACTAAACTAAACTCAGCAGGTTGGGCAGCATCTGAGGAGAACAAGGATAGATAATGTTTATGTTCGGGACTCTTGTCAGACTGATTGTAGTCTGGTGGAAGAAAACTGAACGAGTCACAAAGGTGGGACAAAGACTGGCAACTGGTAGGTGGATACGATTGAGTGGGGTTTGCTTTAGCAGATGGGTGGACAAAGACAGAGATGGGAAGAAGACAAATGGTGGCGAGAGGAGAAGAGGTGCAAAATATGAAGCCAGAGGAAGTGGTATTGGTGTAAGGGGACGGGGGAAGGGAAAAGGCTTGTTCTGGGTTAATTACTTCAATACTGGAATGTTGAATGGTTATGCCATTGGGGTGTAATATAACCACATGCGGTGCTTTTCCTCTAATTTGCATCTGGCATCACTCTGACAATGGAGGAGCCCAGGACAGGAAGGTCAGTATGTGAATGGGAATGGGAGTTAATATGTTTAGAAACAGGGAGATCCTTTAATTGTCACATGTTCTGACAACGGAACATTGACATTCTTACATGTAGCAGAATGAAAAGCCTGTAAAGACAATACACATAGATAATATATTACTTCCCACCCTGCTTCCTGTAAAGACTCTATCCCCTACTCCCAATTCCTCTGTCTACGCCGCATCAGGGCACAGGATGAGGTGTTCCATACCAGGGCATCGGAAATGTCCTCATTCTTTAGAGAACGGGGGTTCCCCTCTTCCATTATAGATGAGGCACTCACTAGGGTCTCCTCGATATCCCGCAGATCTGCTGTTGCTCCCCCTCCCCCCATTCGTTACAAGGGTCTCAACCCGAAACGTCACCCATTCCTTCTCTCCAGAGATGCTGCCTGTCCCGCTGAGCTACTCCATCTTTCTGTGTCTACCTTTGATGATACATTTAGTTTAGTTTAGTTTAGAGATAAATGTGGAAACAGACCCTTCAGCCCACCGTCTGCGACGACTAGCGATCACCCGTACACTGGTTCCATCCTACACACTTGAGACAATTTACTGAAGCCAATTAACCTACAAACCTGCACGTCTTTGGAATGGGGGAGGAAACCGGAGCACCCGGAGAAAACCCACGTGATCACAGCGAGAACGTACAAACTCCATACAGACAGCACCCCCGTAGTCAGGATCGAACCAGGGTCTCTGGTGCAGAGAGGCAGTAACTCTACCGCGGCGCCGCCATGCTGTCCAATGCAGTTGTGGAATGAGAACAGAATTAGTGCTTCAGGCCAATGCTGGCGCTGAGGCTGTTGATGAAGGATCATTGTCCCGAAGGGTTAGCTCTGTTTCCATCGCCAAGGAACTATTTAAAGTGATCACTCGTATTTCACCATGACACAATTCTTGATGGAGATTGAGGACACATGTTTTGGGTGTAAGGGCACAAATTGTTCTTGAGAATTTTCAGAAGTAAAGTTTTCATATTCAGTCTTTCACTCTGGATCATAATTGCATTTAAACAACAAATATTGGCACATTTTTATTTAAAGTAAAAAAAATAAAGCAGGCTAATCACAAAAAAATAGGCATTTCAACGAAATATTGAGCAAGAGCAAAATCCAATTAAAATCGAAAATTACTTAGAACAGAATCAATTACTGGATTCATTGGTGTTCAGAAACTGGTTTCATGGTAAACTATATATTGTTTTTTCAACACTTAAATATTTTTTCAGAATTTATCAGGCATAAGCTTAAAAAGTCATATGCATTGAGAAGCAATGAAAATGTGGTATTATTAGTCTCCTAATAATATTAAAGAATAAATAGGTGTTTGCTGCAGTGTGTGGAATGGCCCGAGACAGCAACACGATAAATCTGAGCAATTTTTGAACAAGTGGAGAAGAACACAAAAGATAGACACAAAACGCTGCAGTAACTCTGCGCTCAGGCAGCATCTCTAGAGAAAAGGAATAGGTGACGTTTTGTCTCGAGTCCATTCTTCATACTCGGACTTCAGACAAAGAACACAGATCTGCGCGGACGCTAATTTGTTCATGAAATATCTTTGTCTTTGAGGTTAAGAAATTGTAATTAAACACACGACCCACACTGCCATGCTCTCATTTCACTCCTACCATCAGGAAGATTGGTGCGGGTGTCAGGGGTTATGGGAGAGAAGGCAGGCGAATGGGATTAGGAGGGAGAGATAGATCAGCCAGGATTGAATTGTGGAGTAGACTTGATGGGCCGAATGGCTTAATTCTGCTCCTATCACATTATGAACTTATGAACTTCTGAAGAAGGTGTAGGAGTCTGAAAACTGTGACCACCAGGTTCAAGAATAGCTTCTTCCCAACAACCATCAGGCTCCTAGACCCTACACAACATTAATCTCAACTATGTTTTTCTTTTGATTGCACTAAGAACATGTTTTTTTTACACTAGTATTGGGGTTATTATTTTTTTGTTTATTATAGCACTGTGGTACAACAGTCGGGTTGCTGCCTTATATTGTCAGAGGCCCGGGTTCAATGGCTGTACAGAGTTTGTACGTTCTCCTGTGACCGTGTGTGTTTCCCCTGGGTGCTCTGGTTTCCTCCCACAGTCCAAGGACGTACAGGTTTGTAGGTTAATTGGCTTAGGTAAAGATTGTAAATTTCTCCTAGTTTGTAGGATAGTGCTAGTTTGTAGGATAGTGGGGATCGCTGGACGGCGTGGACTCGGTGGGCTGAAGGGCCTGTTTCCATGCTGTATCTGACCAGCTGATTTGCAGCATTGTAAATGTTTTCTTTATTTTAACTTGTTATTTTCTGACCTGGTGAGATTGATTGGAAGTTATTAACGATTATCATGCGCCTACATTGCATACTAATGCTAAATGCATAGTTATGCTGTTAAGTTCCTACTCCAACTTCTTTGCAGTTTGTGTACAAAATCATGAGAGGAATAGATTGGGTAAACACGCAGTCTTTTGCCCAGAGTAGAGGAATCGAGAACCAGAGGACATAGGTTTAAGATGAAGGAACCTGAGGGGTAACTTGTTTTCACAAAAGGTGGTGGGTGTATGGAATGAGCTGCCAGAGGAGGTAGTTGAGGCTGTCACTATTGCTACGTCTAAGAACCGTTTAGACAGGTACATGGATAGGACAGGTTTGAAGGGATATCGGCCAAATGTGGGTAGGTGGGACGAGCGTAGCTGGAACATGTTGGCCGGTGTGGGCAAGTTGGGCCAAAGGCCCTGTTTCCATACAGTATCACTCTATGACTCAATTACATGATTACATCGACCCATTTACAGTGTACAGATACATGAGGGAATACAATTAAACGAGATATCCTACAGAGTAGGGACAATTTGACACTTAGACCAAGCCAATTAACCTATAAACCTGTACGTCTTTGGAGTGTGGGAGGAATCCGAAGAGCTCGGAGAAAACCCACATGGTCACGGGGAGGACGTAAAACTCCGTACAGACAGCACCCCTGGTCGGGATCGAGCCCGGGTCCCTGACGTTGTGCGGCAGCAACTCTACCACTGTGCCACCATGCCGCCCACTGTAATGGTTCTTAGGTTCCTGTCCCTTCTTGCCAACGATAGCAGCAAGATGAGAGCATGGACTAGGGTGGTGCAGCTCTTGGGGATGAGGTTTGCTGCCTGCGTGTGGCAGCGTTCCCTGGAGATCCCTTTGAAGGTGGGGAGACCAATACCCACAATGGACTGGATTATGTCCACCATTCTCTGCAGCCTTTCAGCAGTGAAGTGCTGTAAGTTGTCCAACAATTTCTAAAGGTTTGAAACTCATTTTATTGCCCTTAATGGTTTGAGCACAAGTATCAGCATGCACTATTAACATCTTTTCCTATTGTGATGGGTTACACCTGACTGTTTCATTTGCTTCCCTGGTCAAGGGTTGACTGACCTGCTCATCAGTCACTATTTCAAAGCCAGTCGGTGGATGTGAGTCAGGTTATATGTCTGGGTTTACTGCAAACAGCTCTTTAAAAAGGACAGCTCAGTCTAAACATAATCTGTTTAAAATGCAGTGATATCAGAAACTACCACAACCTTTACCAGTCGGTGCAGAATAATTTCTCCTGAGAAAATTCAGTGACTGAAGGGCAGTAAGATATAAATTGCTGATCATTTTCAGCTAATGGCACAATCACAGTGTAGGAAGGAGCTGCAGATGCTGGTTTACACCGAAGATAGACTGGGTCAGTCGTCCCTGTCCTGCCTGCAACTGGTCCAGAACGCCGCAGCCAGGCTCCAGAAAAGGTACCCGGAAAAGTTATCCCCATTCTGGCCTCTCTCCACTGGCTGCCAGTACGTTTCAGAGTTGATTTTAAGGTTCTCCTGTTTGTCTATAAAGCCCTAAACAGGCTTGCTCCCCCCTATATCACAGACCTCATTACCCCCTACTCTACATCCAGGTCCCTCAGGTCGGCTGACTTGGAGCTCCTGGCTTTCCCGCGATCTAAACATGCTCAGGGGTGACCGTGCCTTTGCTGTTACTGCCCCTAGACTGTGGAACAGCATCACCCTCCCTATCAGATCTGCCCCCTCCATCGACTCTTAAGTCCAAGCTCAAAACTTATTATTATTCACTAGCGTTTGAAATCCCCTGATGTGGCTGATCTTTGTTTTGTGTCTTTGACCTGATTATTTGTACCCGTGTGCTGTATGCATTCCTGTGTATGTCTGGTTCTTTTTGTGATTTTAGCTAGCTGCTCTGGTCTGTACGGCACGTTGGTCAACGTGGGTTGTTTTTAAATGTGCTTTATAAATAAATTAAAAAATATATAAAAATAGACATAAAATGCTGGAGTAATTCAGTGGGACGGGCAGCATCTCTGGAGAGAAGGAATGGGTGACGTTTCGGGTCAAGACCCTTCTTCAGACTTCAGTCTTCAGTCCGAAGAAGGGTCTCGACACAAAACGTCACCCATTCCTTCTCTCCAGAGATGCTGCCCGTCCCGCTGAGTTACCCCAGCATTTTGTGTCTATCGTCGGCACAATCACAGTCCCAGGGTGGCACGGTGGCGCAGCGGTTGAGTTGCTGCCCACACAGCGCCATAGGCCCAGATTTGATCCTGACTACGGCTTCTGTCTGTATGGAGTTTGCACGTTCTCCCTGTGACCGCGTGGGTTTTCTCAGGGTTCTGCGCAACGAGGAACTTGCAACTGTTACCTCTCTCCACCGCCATCCCTTTGATGAAGACAGGTTCATGGATCCTTGTATTTGCCTTCCAGAAGTTAACAATCTGATCCTTAGTCAGGATGACTTTGAGAGGACGATTGTTGTTCTGGCACCGTTCAATCTCCCTTCTGTACTCTGACTCATCATTACCCCATTATTTGTCCATCAACAGGCTATCGTCAGTGAATTTAAAGATGGTGTTAACCTTCATTTCTTCTTGCGTCTTCCCAACACAGCCCATGTTAGCAAGCACTGCATGCTTCTATGGTGCATATGAAAACCCGTCTATCCACTTGTACCCATGGAGACACTGAGAAATAAAGTTGGGTAGGAGCTGGAGTCATTTTTGAGGCAGATTGTTTGCTTAAAAATGGCAGACTTCAATCCATAACGGTCTCAAGTAGCCTTCCCGATTGTAGGAGCAGAATGAGAGCATGGCCGGGCGGTTTGGGTCGTTGATAATTTTGGCTGTCTTTTTGATGCAGGGTGTCCTATTGATCCTTTCGATGGTGACAGGGTAAAGGGCCTGTCCCACTTGGGCGACCTAATCCGCGAGTCCAGAAGAGTGTCTTCGTCCTTCAAGCTCGAGGGCATTCTCCTGGAAAGCCTCGAGCTGGATCGACCGGCCAAGTTGAAACCGCGAGCTGGATCGACCGACCACACGCACGCACGCATGCACGCACGCACGCACACATGCACACACACACACACACACACACACACACACACACACACACACACACACACACACAGACTGACACACACACACACACACACACACACACACACACACACACACACACACACACACACACACACACACAGAGAGAGAGCCAGGGAAAGCGGAGGAGCGCTGTCTGCGCGATGAAGAGGATGGTAAAAGAAGGAGAGAGGGGGAGCGAAGGGGGGGGAGAGAAGGGGGGGGGGAGAAGGAGTGGAGACACTTTTAAGAAGTTTAATAAAGTTTAGCGGGCATTTTACCTACTGGTCGGTTTTCCTTGGTCTTGAAACTCCAATGAGCCAAACAAAATGCCCGGTCAGCGAAGGAGATTGCCTACGGCTGCCCTCGACTGCCTGTAACTAAATAGCGACCCCACTCCACTGCACTATGAATTCAAAAGACTCATGCCGACCAAATTTTACTCGCGGAAAATGTTTCAATATACTGAAAAATTTTCCGCGACCTAGCTGAGTCCGCGAATATTCGGGAACTTCCCTCGAGCATGAAGGAGAGTTGCAGCCACCTCATAGGACCTCCTAGGACCATGTGTCGACCATGCTGCGAGTTTGATTCAAGGGCAAACTCTTCTGAACTCGCAGATTAGGTCGCCCAAGTGGGACAGGTCCTTAAGTACCTGTGGTGGGCCGGGCAGTGACTACCGATGTAGTTTAGTTTAGTTTAGAGATACAGCACAGAAACAGGGCCTTCGACCCACCAAGTCCACACCGACCAACAATCACCCTGTACACTGGTCGGAGGCTGGGTGGAGGCCTTCCCGAGGTGCCACAGCTACGGTGCCCACCCAGAGGGCTCATTGGTCGGTGGTACCCACCCAGCAGGATCCCCCCCCAAAGGCTAGTCGGTCGACGACTCTGGGAACCTGGCAGAAGGCTCATCGGACGGGTTAACCGGTGAGGAGCTGGAGATGTCAGGCGCTAGGAGTGGGCTGGTATGAAGGTGAACTGAGTTAATGGCTCCAGCACCTTCAAGGTCAACTGCAGGAGGTGCCACCAGGACACAAAGATGGCCGGGCAAGGAGAGAAGAGGGACGTTGTTTGGCGGGAACTGCTCCAGTACATCGAGCGCAAGGGCCGACGGGACTTTGGACGTTGAATAATGGCACAAAAAATGGCGGCTCCCACACGGGTGATATATGCCAAAATAATTTCACCACAGTTGCATGTGTGACAAATAAAGCACCTTTGAACCATTGAACCATTGCAGTGAACCATTGGGACTGCCTGTGGTAATGCGGCCATAATTAATGGATAGACACAAAAAGCTGGAGTAACTCAGTGGGTCAGGCAGCATCTTGGGAGAAAAGGAATGGGTGACTTTTCGGGTCGAGACCCTTCTTCAGTCTGATAGTCAGGGGAAAGGGGAATGAGAGATACAGATGGTAACTAAGGCAAATGAATAAAAGAAATGCAAAGAGCAACGATAGCAACAAAAATATAGGTGCAGGAGTAGGCTATTTGACCCTTTGAGCCAGCACCGCCATTCAATATAATCATGGCTGACCATCTAAAATCAGTACCCTGTTCTTGCTTTTTCCCCATATCCCTTGATTCCTTTAGCCCTAAGAGCTGTCTAACTCTCTCTTGAAAACATCCAATGAATTGACCTCCACTGCCTTCTGTGGCAGAGAATACCACAGATTAACAACTCTCTGCGTGAAAAAGTTTTTCCTCATCTCAGTCCAAAATGGCCTTCCCATTATTCTTGAACTGTGACCCCTGGTTCTGGACCCCCCCCAACACCGGGAACATTTTTCCTGCATCTAGCCTGTCCAATCCCTTAATGATTTTATATGTTTCTATCGGATCAATCAATCAATCAATCAATCAATCAATCAGATTTATTCATCACCCCTCACCAGGTCCTGAAACCATTTATTATCAACATTGTGTTGCACCCTATATTTGTAATAAGTCGATAAATGGAGACCAAATCTTTTGGAATTGGTCTGGTTTACCTGCTAAGAGGAATCTCATATCTTCTAGGTGTAACAGTTCCGACATATTAGAAATCCACATTTTTGTCGTTGGCCTGGGAAAGTTTTTCCAAAATTTCAGTATAAGTTTTTTTGCCGTTATTAAGCCATAATTAAGAAAGCTCCTTTGAAATGAAGACAGCTCCAAACTGGCTTCGATTGTTCCAAAAATGATCAGTTCTGCATTTGGTTTCAGTTTTATTTTAAATAATTTCGTGAAAATTTCAAAGATTTCATTCCAAAATTTTTGAATTTTTATACAAAAAACAAAAGAATGTGCTATATTTGCTTCTTGGGTTAGACATTTATCACAGATAGAAGAGACATTTGGGTAAAATTGACATATTTTAGCTTTTGAGTAGTATAATCTATGTAAGATTTTAAATTGAATTAGAATGTGTCTCACGTTAATCGAGCATTTATGTACATAAGTGTTTATCCC
The DNA here is from genome assembly GCA_038087875.1 of Malacoraja senta. Taxonomy (NCBI): domain Eukaryota; kingdom Metazoa; phylum Chordata; class Chondrichthyes; order Rajiformes; family Rajidae; genus Malacoraja; species Malacoraja senta. Next base: position 390,509,977 of record CM075977.1, read on the forward strand.
AACTCTCTTTCGAGATTTTTATAGCTAGTTCTTGCTCCCAATCTCTTCTAATCCTATCAGATGATGGTATTTCTATATTTAGGATGGGTGTGAGTAAAGATATGAAGTAGGTACATCCCTTTTATCTTGTTTTGTCTTATCTTAATTTTTTTTTTCCTTTTTTTTTTTCTTTTCTTTTTCCTTCTTTTGGTTTTTCTCTTTTGTTTAACTCTTTCTTGTGGTTTAGGTCCCTATGGGTGTTCCTGGACCACTCTTTCACTCACTCACTTACTATCTCTGCTAACTCTCTCTATCCTTTTTCTTATTAAAGTTTAAAATAAGAAGTGGTACAAGAAATGTTTATGTTTGTTTGAGATCACTGTACTGTACAATACTTCTAATAAAAAAATAAAAATAAAAAATAAATTAAAAAAAAGATTTATTCATCACATACACAATAAAGTGCAGTGAAATGAACTTGCCAGCAGCAGTACAATCAAAAAGAACACACAATACACAATAAAAATTTAACACAAACATCCACCACAGCATTCTTCACTGTGGTGGAAGGCAACAAAGTACAGTCAGTCCTCCTCCATTGTTCCCCCATGGTCGGGGCCACAAACCTCCGCAGTCGCTGCTGCGGGCGGCCAGATGTACAGGCCCTCTCATCTGGAAGCTAAGTCCCGAATCGGTGTTTCCCTCACGGTCCCCTCTCATCCTTCTAAATTCCAGTGAATTTAAGCCCGGTCGACCCATTCTTTCATCATATGTCAGTCCCGCCATCCCGGGCATTAACCTGGTGAACCTACGCTGCACTCCCTCAATAGCAAGAATGTCCCTCCTGAAATTAGGAGACCAAAACTGCACACAATACTCCAGGTGCGGTCTCACCAGGGCCCTGTACAACAGTAGTAGGACCTCCTTGTTCCTATACTCAAATCCTCTCGTTATGAAGGCCAGCATGCCTTTTGCGTTCTTCACTGTCTGCTGTACACATATGATTACTTTCAGTGACTGATGTACAAGGCCACCCAGGTCTCGTTGCACCTCCCCTTTTCCTAATCTGACACCATTCAAATAATAATCTGCCTTCCTGTTCTTGCCACCAAAGTGGATAACCTCACATTTATCCACATTATACTGCATCTGCCATGCATATTCCCAATCACCCAATCTATCCAGGTCACCCTGCAGCCTCATAACATCCTCCTCGCAGCTCACACTGCCACCCAGCTTTGTGTCATCCGCAAACTTGGAGATGTCACCTTTAATTCTCTCGTCTAAATCATTAATATATATTGTAAATAACTGGAATCCCAGCACCGAGCCTTGCGGCACCCCACTAGTCACTGCCTGCCATTCTGAAAAAGACACATTAATTCCTACTCTTTGCTTCCTGTCTGCTAACCAGTTCTCTATCCATGTCAATACCCTACCCCCAAAACCATGTGCTCTAATTTTGCACAATAATCGCTTGTGTGGGACCGTGTCAAAAGTTTTTTGAAAGTCCAGATACACCACATCCACTGGCTCTCTCTTATCCATTCTATTTGTTACATCCTAAAAATATTCCAGAAGATTAGTCAAGCATGATTTCCCCTTCATAAATCCATGCTGGCTTTGACCGATCCTGTCACTACTTTCCAATTGCGCTGCTATAACATCTTTAATAATCCACTCAAGCATCTTCCCCACTACCGATGTAAGGCTAACTGGTCTATAATCCCCTGTTTTCTCTCTCCCTCCTTTCTTAAAAAGTGGAGTTACATTGGCTACCCTCCAGTCCACAGGAATTGACCAGAGTCGAGAGAGCATTGAAATCAACGAGGCCAAATCACTGGATGGATTTAAGAGAGAGTTAGATAGAGCTCTAGGGGCTAGTGGAGTCAAGGGATATGGGGAGAAGAAAGGCACGGGTTATTGTTAGGGGATGATCAGCCATAATCACAATGAATGGTGGTGCTGGCTCGAAGGGCCAAATGGCCTCCTCCTGCACCTATTTTCTATGTTTCTATGATCAAGGAAAGGTGAAGCCCACATTGGCTCATTATTTAATGGATAATTGGGCACGCTGATGTAAAGAGCTGTCCTGGTGGCCAGTGTCAACATGTACATAAGGCTTTGATTACTGTGACTGGTTGGATTTCAGGAGGAAAAGACTTGTCTTCCTTTCACAATGTTGGCGTCTGACAGTGACTGCATCTCTCACTGTTAATTATTTCCCATAGGTCACTGAACCTGCTGTCAACATTGCATTTTGCTGTTTCAAAGAAGGCTTTGAAGTACAGTTCAGGGTGGAAAGAGCCTCTGTCCCTGCATCGGGCTGAGTAATCGAAGGTTTTAATGAGGCCTGTTGAAATCTTCCGGTTTCCGGTTCTGGTGCGGTACACACGGCAGCCAGCCATTGCCTTTTCCTTTATTTTTACTTATTTAATTCCTATTTATTTTGTATTTATTTGGTTCCTTTCCACTCGTCACTTCAATTTCATGCTTCATGTATCTTGTTGTGTTTTATGACTGTTGGCAGATCAATTTCCCTCCTGGGATAAATAAAGTTCTAGCGTATCGCTTTGTCTCATATCGTTATTAGGCCACTCTGTGGCGCCAAGTGGAAGAGGGCTTTGCCCGAGCCAGATGCTTGCCCCTTTACCGGGCTTGTACAGTAGTTATTAGCATATTTGTAAAATAGTTGTTTGATGATTTTGTAACATGGTGGTGGGTATGTCATCACGGTTTTGTTTTTTGGGGCTTTTGTATCGTGTTGAAATTAAATAAATTATATATTTTTTGATACATTAAAAAAAGGTAACTGTACACGAGCCACAGACGTGGATCTGCAATCACGCATTACAATCACTCCACTCTTTTAAACCTCTACTCCAACAGTAGCTTTTCTTAAGGGCCTGTCCCACTTTCACGAGGTAATTCACGAATTATCCCGAATTTTCCCCTTGATTCAAACTCACAGAATGTTCGTAACGAGTCCATAGGAGGTCGTAGGAGTTCGTGGATATATCGTAGTGGCTCGTTATGCTAGCCGTAGGTACTCGTGGCATCAGGTAAGTCGGGACGTTTTTTCCAGCCCGATAAAAAATGTCCACAAGTAAAAAAATGGTCGGGATGAAAGAAATTGCAACTTTTTACTCGTAAGGAGGGCATCGAAATAGTCGTGGGTATTCGTCGACATACTCGTAGGAGTTCGTAGGAGTTCGTGAACATAGTTGTGGAAGGTCGTAGGAGTTCGTAGATTACCACGATCTTGATTTTTTTTTTAGGTCCTTTAAACTCGGCAGAGGTTTTGAATTAAGTCGTGAAAGTGGGACAGGCCCTTTACTTTAACTATGCCATTCATGTTATTCCCTTTATAATGAATCTGTAACACTCTGGACGGCTCGATTGTAATCATGTATTGTCTTTCCGCTGACTGTTTAGCACGGAACAAAAGCTTTTCACTGTATCTCGGTACGCGCGACAATGAGCTAAACTCAAACTCAAACTCAAATTAGCATTTCATGTTACCAAGGTTTCAGCAGAGGAGCATATTTCCCCACAATTTCCTTCAGCCACTCTTTAATCTCACCAGAGATTTTTTTTTCTGTGTCAGTGACAAGCAAGAGGAGACTTGTTTCAGTTGTAGCTTGATACACTTTTTGGGGGTAAAATATTCTTCAAACTCATCATTTAAAGCCCTAATTCCAATGAGGTGCTGAAAATGCTACAATAATGCATTCACCATAGATCTAATTTAGGACGGCACAGTGGCTCAGCGGTAGAATTGCTGCCTTACAGGGTCAGAGACCCGGGTTCGATCCTTACTGTGCTGTCTGTACGGAGTTTGTATCTTCTCCCTGTTACCTGCGTGGGCTTTCTCCGGGTGCTCCGGTTTCCTCCCGCAATCCAAAGATGTACAAATTTGTACGACGTACGACGCATAGGCTCGACCAGTCCCGATGAGGGGATCGATCGCCTGGGTTGGGCGCCATCTTGGAAGCATATTTGGTTGGTTCCCTGCACCAAGTCATTGATATAGATTGTGAATAGCTGGGGCTCAAGCAGAAACTGCTACTGTTCCCATTAGCCATCCCTTGCCAACATGAAAAAGACTCGCTTATTTCTGCACATTATTTCCCATCTTTTAACCAATTCTCATTCCATGCTGGTACATTAGCCTCAATTCCATGTGCTTTACCCAACTTTTGAGCATAAAAGATAGACCCAAAATGCTGGAGTAGCTCAGCAGGTCAGGCAGCTTCTCTGGTGGAAAGGAATAGGCGACGTTTTGGGCCGAAACCCAACTTCAATCTGAAGGATGATTTCGACCCAAAACGTCTCCTTAGCCTTCTCTCCTGAGATGCTGCCTGACCTGCTGAGTTACTCCAGCATTTTGTGACTATCTTCGGTGTAAACCAGCATCTACAGTTCCTGCAGGGCAAAAAATAAGACCCGTCAAAGAGCGGATGAGCTTCTAGCGAGCCAACAGCCATCCACACTTCAGTAGAAGTTGCGATCACTGTCGTACATCGCATTGTAAGGAATGACGATAAAGCACACACACCAAAATCCTATACTTCCAGCGGCGGAAGTCCGCTGGAACTGGAGGACAGGGATGTGTGGTGCATGCTTTACCGTTCCCGTTGGAAACCAGCACCACTGTGTCGTTAATTTTTCAACGCTGATGATGAATGAATGCAGTTCCTTCCTACATACTCCTGTGTATAAAAGTTGGGAGGTCATATTGCAGTTGTACAAGACATTGGTGAGGCCACATTTAGAGTGTTGTGTTCAGTTCTGATTTAGATTTAGATTTAGATTTATTTATTGTCATTTGAACCTCAAAGAGGCTCAAACGAAACTCCGTTTCCACAGCCATACAAACAAAACAATTCCTACACGACACACAAACAATTCAATTTACAGAAAAACATCCATCACAGTGAATCTCCTCCTCACTGTGATGGAAGGCAAAGTCATTTCTCTCCCCTGCACCATTTTTCTCCCGATGTTGAAGCCCCAGGCGGGCAATGTTAAGCCCCACGGCCGTTGAGGCCGCGCCGGGCGGTATACAGCCTCGCTCCGGGCCCAAAAGTCACAAAGTTGGAGCCCCCGGCGGGCGCTGGAATGTCCCGCGGCTTTAACATTAAAGCCGCGCCGGGCGATTTACGGCCCCGCTCCGGGTCGTTCCAACCCCGCGACTCGAGCTGGAGAAGTTGCGTTGCGGGAGCTCCGGAAAGCGGTCTCTCACCCGGACCCGCAAGCTCCCAATGTCCCAGTCCACGGGTCTGCAGCTGAAGCTGGAGCTCCGGAGTGAGCAGCAACGAGTCACCACCGCTCCCCGCGCTCCGAGGACGGCCAGCCCCACGATGGTAAGTCCGCAGCTCCACAGGCTCCGCGACTGGAGCCCCCAGGTCGTCCCGGTCGGAGGCCGCTCCACGTAGCTAGGCCCCAACGACAACGGAGACCCGACAGGGAAAAGGTCGGGACTCCCGTGCAGGGAATAGATTTTTTTTAAGTTTCCCCCTCCCCCCCACCCCCCACATATACACAATTAAAACAGTACAAAAAAACCCACAAACAACTACATTTAACTAGACAAAAATTAAAAAAAAGACAGACAGGCTGTAGGGGCCGCTGCAGTAATCCACGCCGGATTACTGCAGCGTTTAGTAATGTTTAGTGTTTTCGGAGTCATTCGTAGCTGTCACTGTATGTCATGTTGTTACTTGTGGGCGGAGCACCAAGGCAAATTCCTTGTATGTGAATACTTGGCCAATAAACTTACTTACATACAATGAATCAGCATTACAACTTTTCAAAGGCCATTTGTACTCAGTAGCTTCTTATCAGTGCTCACCAAAGATCTTTGGTGCTCACCTATCTCACGGTTTCCACAGCAACCATCTCCCCTTGCACTCCTGCAGAGATTAGTTGTTTTAAGACCAACCCTCTTTCTCCTTGTGTAGGAATGAACTGCAGATTCTGGTTTGAACCAAAGATAGACACAAAAAGCTGGAGTAACTCAGCGGGACAGGCAGCATCTCTGGAGAAAAGGGGTAACGTTTCGGGTCAAGACTGTTCTTCAGACTAACCCTGCTTTCCTTTCTGTCTTGGACAACATTCCACGTGGAGCCAGCAGGTCAATGAAGTCTTTCACAACCTGTTATCTCCATAAAGAAAGCAGGTCTGACGTTCTGGGCCGGGAGCTTTCTTGGCTGAAGAAGGGTTCGGTCCCGAAACGTCACCTATCCTTTTTCTTCAGAGAGATATACATGATGTACGTATATAAAATCTTACTGAGTTACTACTACACATTGTGTCTATCTTTGGTATAAACCAGCATTGGCAGTTCCTTGTTTCTACGTACTGACTTGTTCCATTGACAATAGTGTTTGTCCCCTTATGACTTGTTTTCCCAACTGTTGCAACATTCCAAGTATCGCATCATAATATAAAGGGGACTGACTCCCCTCCACCCCTCCTGCCCAATCTTTGCACATCCCCCAAGCCTTTCCACTCATCACTTTAATTTCATGTTTCATGTACAGTATTTTGTCCTTTGACTGTTGGCAGATCAATTTCCCTCCTGGGACAAATAAAGTTCTATAGTATCGTATCGTATAACATATCGTATCGTAAATCGTATCATATCGTATACCTCACGTAACAAGACTGCCAACGCTGGAACCAGTCTGGTGAAACCTCTAGCACCCTCTCCATGGCCCACATATCTTTTTTTTTTAAATAAGAGACTCTGAACCACACAGCATTCTTGAGCATTTTGATTAGTACGGGTGTCAATAGACAATAGGCAATAGACAATAGATGCAGGAGTAGGCCATTCGGCCCTTCGAGCCAGCACCACCATTCACTGTGATCATGGCTGATCATCCACAATCAGTACCCCGTTCCTGTCTTCTCCCCATATCCCCTGACTCTGCCATCTTTAGGAGTTCTAGCTAACTCTCTCTTGAAAGCATCCAGAGAATTGGCCTCTACTGCCTTCTGAGACAGAGAATTCCACAGATTCACAACTCTCTGAGTGAAAGGTTTTTCCTCATCTCCTCATCTCCTGCCTCTAACGTGTCCAATCCCTTAATAATCTTATATGTTTCAATAAGATATCCTCTCATCCTTCTAAATTCCTGTGTATACAAGCCCTGTCGCTCCATTTTTTCAATATATGACAGTCGCGCCATCCCGGGAATTAACCTCGTGAACCTATGCTGCACTCCCTCAATAGCAAGAATGTCCTTCCTCAGGTTTGGAGACCAAAACTGCACACAAGTACTCCAGGTGTGGTCTCACTAGGGCCCTGTACAACTGGAGAAGGACCTCTTTGCTCCTATACTCAACTCCTCATGTTATGAAGGCCAACATGCCATTAGCTTTCTTCTCTGCCTGCTGTACCTGCATGCTTACTTTCAGTGACTGATGAACAAGGACACCCAGATCTCGTTGTACTTCCCCTTTTCCTAACTTGACACCATTCAGATAATAATCTGCCTTTCTATTTTTGCTACCAAAGTGGATGACCTCACATTTATCCACATTAAACTACATCCGCCATCCATCTGCCCACTCACCCAACCTGTCCAAGTCACTCTGCATCCTCATAGCATCCTCCTCACAGTTCACCCTGCTACCCAGCTTTGTGACTGTGAACTGGGGTTGTGGGGAGTAGGCAGGAGAATGGGATAGAGAGGAAGGATAGGTCAGCCAGGATAAAATGACGGAATGGACGATGGGCCGAATGGCCAAATTCTGCTCCTATGACATGCACTTCTAAACATTGGATAGACATTTAGCTATGAAGGGAATCATGGGGTATGGCTTCGTTACATGGTGTAGAGATGATTATTTCAGAGCTATCTCCCTTCATTACAAATTGGCCAACTTTAAAACACCCATACCAGAGCATTTGATGTTTCCAGACCTGCCGTTTCCTCGCAGATGCTGACAGATTGTTTTTTTATACCGTGTCGGAAGGAACTGCAGATGCTGGTTTATACCGAAGATGGACACAAAATGCTGGAGTAACTCTGCGGGTCAGGCAGCATCTCTGGAGAAAATGGATGGGTGATGTTTCAGGTCAGAATGTCACCCATCCTTTTTTTTCCAGAGATGCTGCCTGACCCCTTTGAATTACTCCAGCACTTTGTGTCTATCTTATTTTTTATACTACTCATTTCTCAACATTTCTTCTCCTTATTTCTACCTTGCACGCTCAGTGGGTACATAAGATAAAGATATTCAATGCAATTCAATAATACATTATTGCCACGTGTACCTAGGTACAGTGAAATGCTTTGTTTTGCCGACAACCCCATAACATCATACAGCAGACCTCACCTAGGGAGTACACAAGAGTTGCCACGATTCTGGCACTGACAAGTATCAAGTTTCCTTTATTGTCATTCAGACGTTTCGGTCTGAACGAAATTGTGATGCCTGCAGTCATACACAGAACCAATAATAACAAAACATACAATAAACACAAATTAAACATCCACCACAGTGAGTTCACCAAGCACACCCTCACTGTGATGGAGGCAAAGTCTTAGTCTCCGTCTCTTCCCTCCTTGTTCTCCCTCTGCGCTGAGGCGATCGATCCAGGCCGAAGATGCCGCCCTCCAGTCCAGCGGACCTCCATGATGATGTTGCCGCCGCCGAAAGCCGGAACGCCGTCTCCGTTCCGAGACGGCCTGCCACAGCATCAGCCCCGGGTTCCGCAGTCTCCGCTCCGGGCCACCGCCCCAGCTCCAGGCCCCGCAGTCCCCGCTCCGGACCCCGCTGCACCAGCTCCAGGCCCCACAGTCTCCGCTCCGGACCACCGCACCAGCTCCAGGCCCCACAGTCTCCGCTCCGGACCACCGCCCCAGCTCCAGGCCCCACAGTCTCCGCTCCGGACCCCGCTGCACCAGCTCCAGGTCCCGCAGTCTCCGCTCCGGACCCCGCTGCATCAGCTCCAGGTCTCGCAGTCTCCGCTCCGGACCCCGCTGCATCAGCTCCAGGTCCCGCAGTCTCCGCTCCGGACCCCGCTGCATCAGCTCCAGGCCGCCGCCGAAAGCCAGAACGCCGCACCAGCAAGTCGGGCCACTGCTGCCTCAGCCCCGAAGACGGCCAGCATCTCGTTGGTAAGTCCTGGCTGGCTCTGCCTCCGTAGCCTCGGGGTCAGTCGCAGGATGGAGGCGGCCAGCTCCGCCATTAGGCCTCACCGCAGACGGAGGCAGGGAAGGGGGATACGACACGAAAAAGTCGCATTCCCCCGAAGGAGGACATGTTTCTCCCCCCCTAACACAACCCAACAAACTAAAACTTAACAAAACAGGACAAAAAAACCCAACAGAAAAAGTAAAAACAGACGGACTGCAGGCGAGCCGCAGCCGATTAACAGCGCCGCCACTTCCGGACAAAGTTACAAAACGTCCATTGGACACTGACGTGTGGGAAAAGACCACCGCTCGTTTGGACAAAGCACGACCCTATGAACACCGTTGAGATAATTAGGGTTTTAAAATATTTTTAAATGTTCAGATTTCTTTCAATTTAAATTCCCACCACTGCATGTGGAATTCAAACTCATTTTATTGTGTGCAGTTTGGGTCACGTTTCCTGTGCTTGTGTCCTGATGTGCTGGATGTTATAAAAGTTGTGAGTAGTTCCATTTTAACCATATATGCGCAATGATAATTCCACCCTCTGACTAAAGAAGTTCCTCTGACTAAAGAAGTACTAAACAAGTACTTTGGTTCTGTCTTCACTGAGGAATACACAAACAATCTCTCAGAAATACTAGGGGACCGAGGTTCTATCGGGAACGAAGAACTGAAGGAAATCCACATTAGTCATGAAATGGTGTTAGGTAAACTGTTGGGACTGAAGGCAGATAAATCCTCAAGGCCTGATGGTCTGCAACCCAGAGTACTCAAGGAGGTGGCCCTAGAAATCGTGGATGCATTGGTGATCATTTTCTAATGTTCTATACACTGGATCAGTTCCTGTGGACTGGAGGGGAGCTAATGTATCCCCACTTTTTAAGAAAGGAGGGAGAGAGAAAACAGGGGAATTATAGACCAGTTAGCCTGACATCGGTGGTGGGGAAGATGCTTGAGTCGATTATTAAAGATGTTATAGCAGTGCATTTGGAGAGCAGTGACAGGATCAGTCAAAGTCAGCATGGATTTATGAAGGGGAAATCATGCTTGACTAATCTTCTGGAATTTTTTGAGGATGTAACAAGTAGAATGGACAAGGGAGAGCCAGCGGATGTGGTGTAGCTGGACTTTCAAAAAGCCTTTGGCAAGGTCCCACACAAGAGATTAGCGTGCAAAATAAGAGCACATGATATTGGGGGGTAGGGTATTGACATGGATTGAGAACGGGTTGGCAGACAGGAAGCAAAGAGTAGGAATTAACGGGTCCTTTTCAGAATAGCAGGTAGTGACTAGTGGGGTGCCACAAGGCTCAGTGCTGGGACCCTGTTATTTACAATATATATTAACAATTTAGAGAAAGGAATTAAATGTAACATCTCCAAGTTTGCAGATGACACCAAGCTGGATAGGTTGGGTGAGTGGGAGATGCATAGCAGATGCAGTATAATGTGGATAAATGTGCGGTTATCCACTATGGTGGCAAGAACAAGATGGTAGGTTATTATCTGAATTATGACAGATTAGGAAAAGGGGAGGTGCAACGAGACCTGGGTGTCCTTGTACATCAGTCACTGAAAGTAAGGCAGTGAAGAAAGCTTATGGCATATTGGCCTTCATAGCGAGAGGATTTGAGTTTAGGAGCAAGGAGGTCCTCCTGCAGTTGTATGGGGCCCTGGTGAGACCACACCTGGAGTATTGTGTGCAGTTTTGGTCTCCTAATTTGAGGAAGGACATTCTTGCTATTGAGGGAGTGCAGCATAGGTTCACGTGGTTAATTCCCGGGATGGCGGGGCTGGCATATGATGAAAGAATGGAGCAGCTGGGCTTGTACACTCTGAAGTTTAGAAGGATAAGAGGGGATCTCATTGAAACATATAAGATTCTTAAGGGTCTGGAAAGGCTAGATGCAGTAAAAATGTTCCCAATGTTGGGGGAGTCCAGAACCAGGGGTCACAGTTTAAGATTAATGGGTAGGCCATTTAGGACTGTGATGAGGAAAAACGTTTTCACCCAGAGAGTTGTGAATCTGTGGCATTCTCTGCCACAGAAGGTAGTGGAGGCCAATTCACTGGATGTATTCAAGAGAGAGTTAGATTTAGCTCTTAGGGCTAACGGAATCAAGGGATATGGGAAAGCAGGAATGGGGTACTGATTTTGGATGATCAGCCATGATCATATTGAATGGCGGTGATGGCTCGAAGGGCCAAATGGCCTACTCCTGCAACTCTTTTCTATGTTTCTATGTTTTTCCTCACCTCCTTTCTAAAAGAGCTCCCTTTAATTCTGAGGCTATGACCTCTGGTCCTAGACTCTCCCACCAGTGGAAACATCCTTTCCACATCCACTCTATCTATGCCTTTCATTATTCTGTAAGTTTCAATGAGGTCCCCCCCTCAAACTTCTAAACTCCAGCGAGTAGATGCCCAGTGGTGTCAAACGCTCATCATATGCTAACCCACTCATTCCTGGAATCATTGTTGTAAATCTCCTCTGGACCCGTTCCAGAGCCAACACATCCTTCCTTAGATATGGGGCCCAAATTTCCTCACAGTACACCATATGCGGCCTGACCAGTGCCTTATAGAGCCTCAGCATTACATCTCCGTTTTTGTATTCCAGTCCTCTTAATATAAATAGTAACATTGAATTTGCCTTCCTTACGACCACTTCGACTTACAAATTAACTTTTTTGGGAGTCGTGCACCAGCACTCCCAAGCACTCCCTGCACTCCCTTCACAAGCACTCCGGCCTGACAATTTGCAACTCTTAAATCATTTTGTCTCATAGCTTTTTTTCATCGCTGGCTTCTGTCCAACCTTCTGCCCTTACCTGTGTTTACCTAGTACCTGCCACACATCAGTTTTAGTTTAGTTTGTTGTCACGTGTTCCGAGGTACAGTGAAAAGCTTTTGTTGCTTGCTAACCAGTCAGTGGAAAGACAATACATGATTGCAATCAATCCATTTCTGGTGTATAGATACATGATAAGGGAATAACATTTAGTGCAAGGTAAAGCCAGCAAAGTCCGGGCAAAGATAGTCCGAGGGACATCAGAGGTAGATAGTAATTCAGGACTGCTCTCTGGTTGTGGTAGGATGATTCAGTTGCCTGGTAACAGTCAGGATGAAACTGCCCCTGAATCTGGAGGTGTGCGTTTTCACACTTCCGTATCTTCCGCCTGATGGGAGAGGGGAGAAGAGACACTTTGTCCTTCCTTTCATCGCTTCTAGCTTTCATGCACCACCCACCCCAACCCCCCTCTCCACCATCAGTCTGAAGAAGCGTGCTGACCCAAAATGTCACCTACCCATGTACTGCAGGAATGCTGCCTGACCCACTGAGTTACTCCAGCACTCCGAGACTTGTTCTTGCAAACCAACATCTCCAGTTCCTTGTTTCTACATCTAAATCTTTCCCATCCATGAAACTGTGCAAATATATTTTACACATTGTAATGGAACCACTTCCTCTGACAGCTCGTTCCATATACCCTTCGTCCTCTGTGTGAAAAACGTGCCTCTCAAATAGTTCTTATAAAGCATCTGTAGAGGTTTGTTAGAGCATTCAGTGACATAGCTAACCTCTTGAACTGCTGAGAACAGTAGAGACGGAGAAACAAGGAACTGAAGAAGCTGGTTGACACAAAAGAACACAAAGTGCTGGAGTAATTCAGTGGGTCAACAGCATCTCTGGTGAACAATGAGGGGGGGCCTCATTGAAACATTCAGAATAGCGAAAGGCTTGGATAGCGTGGATGTGGAGAGGATGTTTCCACTTGTGGGAAAGTCTAGGACTGGAGGTCATAGCCTCAGATTTAAAAGACATTCTTTTCGCAAGGAGATGAGAAATTTCTTTCGTCAGAGGGTGGTGAATCTGTGGAATTCTTTGCTACGGAAGGCTGTGGAGGCTAAGTCATTGGATATTTTTAAAGCAGAGATAGATTCTTGATTAGTACGGGTGTCAGGGGTTATGTGGAAAAGGCAGGAAAATGGGGTTAGGAGGGAGAGATAGATCAGATATAATTGAATGGCGCAGTAGACTTGATGGGCCAAATGGCCTGATTCTACTCCTATCACTTATGACCTTATGAGCTTATGAACATGGATAGGTGACGTTTCGGGTCAGAACTTTGAAGTATTAATGTCAGAAAGCCATGATGCTCCTCCATAAGAGTAGGGGAGTAACCAGAGGAGGGGATGCAAGAACCAAAGGTCACAGGTTGAAGGCGAGAGTGCAAAGATTTAATAGGAACCTTTGGGGCAACTTCATCATGCAGTTTAGCTTAGGTTATTGTCACATGTACTGTGGTAAAGTTAAAAGCTTTGGTTTTGCGTGCTATCTAGTCAGTGAAAAGACTACACATGATTACAATCAAGCCGCCCACAGTGTACAGAGACAGGATAAAGGGAATAGTGCAAGATAAAAACTCCAATAAAGTCCGATTAAAGATGGTCCGAGGATCTCCAATGATGTCGATGGTTGGTCAGGACAGCTCTCTAGTGGTGATAGGATGGTTCAGTTGCCTGATAACAGCTGGGAAGAAGCTGTCCTTGGATCTGGAGTAGTGCGTTTTCACATTTCTATACCACTTGACTGATGGGAGAGGGGAGAAGAGGGAGTGACCGGGGTGAGACTCATCCTTGATTATGCTGGTGGCCTTGCCGAGGCAGCGTAGAGTGTAGATGGAGTCAACGGAAGGGAGGTTGCCTGAGAGGGGAGAAGAGGATGACGGTTATATGGAATGAACTGCCAGAGGATAGACACAAAAAGCTGGAGTAACACAGCGGGACAGGCAGCATCTCTGGAGAGAAGGAATGGGTGACATTTTGGGCCGAGACCCTTCTTCAGATGCTGCCTGTCTCGCTGAGTTACTCCAGATTTTTGTGTCTATCTTTGATTTAAACCAGCATCTGCAGTTCTTTCCTACACATGAGCTGGCAGAGGTGTTAGTTGGAGGCAGGTACTGTAATGACATGTGAAAGGCATTTGGACAAGAACATGGATAGGAAAATTTAATAGGGCTATGTGCAAACGTGGGCAGTTGGGACTAGTGTCATCTTAGTTGACATGGGCAAGTTGGGCCAAAAGCTCTGTTTGCATGCTGTATGACTCTCTATGTCTCTAAAGAGTATATTTGAAATAAAACAAGAGGAATGGCTAAATGTCTGCTTACCTTGTCAATAATGCCAGCAGGCTTTGGACATAAATAAAACAGTCTGCATAAATTACTTCATTCACCGTGATTACCTCCAGGGAGATCTTGACTTTGTGGATTCCAAATGTTGTTTGGTTGTTTAGAGTTTAGTGTTTTTGAGATACAGCGCTGAAACAGGTCCTTCGGCCCACCGAATGCACACCGACCAGCGACCACCCCGCACACTACCACTATCCAACACACGAGGGACAATTTACAATTTTACCAAAGCCACGTAACCTACAAACCTGTACGTCTTTGGAGCGTTGGAGGAAACCGGAGCACCCAAAAAAAATCCACGCAGGTCACGGGGAGAACGTACGAACTCTGTACAGACAGCATCCATTGTCAAGATCGAACCCGGGTCTCTGATGATGTAAGGCAGCAACTCTACCGCTGCGGCACCTCATAGCACCAGACACCCAGGTTCGATCCTGACTTTGTGTGCTGTCTGTGTGGAGTTTATACGTCCTCCCTGTGACCACATGGGTTTTCTCCGGGTGCTCCAGTTTCTTTCGCCATGACAAAGACATACAGGTTTGTATGTTAATTGGCTTCTGGAAAGTGTAAATTGTCCCTAGTGCGTAGGATGGTGGTAGTGTACAGGGCGATCGCTGGTCGGCGCGGACGCGGTGGGCCAAAGGGCCTGCTTCCACACTGTATCACTAAGGTCTACGGTCTAAAGGTAAGGTGAATGCTCACTGTCTTTTTTCCCAGGTGGAGGAGTTCAAAAGTAGAGAGCATAAGCTTCAGGTAAGAGGATCAAGATTTAAATGTTTAATGGATCCTTTAGTATCACATGTACAGTGGGATTTACTTTTTGCATATAGTTCAGTGGCATTATTGCTATACGCAAGTACAATAGCCAATTTAGCACATAATGCATAGAAAGAGCCCACTGAGTCCATTTGCAAGAATCACCAGGTTTTGGCAACATTTGACAGTCTTGACTGCAGCTGGCCATAAAGGCCCGTTACAGCCGTCATCTCATGGAAACATAGAAACATAGGAAATAGGTGCAGCAGTAGGTCATTCGGCCCTTCGAGCCAGCACCGCCATTGAATATGATCATGGCTGATCATTCAGAATCAGTACCCCGTTCCTGCTTTCTCCCCATATCCGTTGATTCTGTTGGCCCTAAGAGCTAAATCTAATTCTCTCTTGAAAACATCCAGTGAATTGGCCTCCACTGCCTTCTGTGGCAGAGAATTCCACAGATTCACAACTCTCTGGGTGAAAAAGATTTCCTCATCTCAGTCCTATCTGGACATCCCGCAAACTGTCGTCCCTCTGTCCACCTTCAACCTTCATGCCCCAGGGGGATGCCTCCCACAGCTGACTATGAAGGCCTAGAAGATAAGACCCCCCTGCCCCCGGAAATATAAGACCCCCCCCTCTGGGTGACACGGTGGTGTAGCGGTAGACTTGCTGCCTTGCAGAGCCTGCAGCGCTGGAGACTCGGGTTCGATCCCGACTACAGGTGCTGCCTGTAAGGAGTTTGTACGTTCTCCCTGTGACCACGTGGGTTTTCTCCAGGATCTTCAGTTTCCTCCCACACTCTAAAGACGTACAGATATGTAGATTAATTGGCTTGGTGTAAATGTAAATTGTTCCTAGTGTGGGCCGCTGGACGCCCTGCAATAGCCTGGGGCTCGGCTGGACCGGGCTCCGCTCCAATGCTGCCAGGACAACAGACCTTCATGGTCAGATCAAGAATCCTGCACTTAAAACTGGGACTTGAAAATGGCACCAAACTGGTAACTCTGTGTACTTTCTCAGTGTACTACTGCTACACACTTGTACTGTAACTGAGATGCTCATTTAAGATGTATCTATGTTATAGTGATACTTGTACTGAACTGTATAAAAAAATGAATTTCACTATACCTCAGTACATGTGACAAACATAGTCCTATTTAAACATTGAAGAACATGGGGTGGCACGGTGGCTCAGCGGTAGAGTTGCTGCCTTGCAGCGCTTGCAGCGAAAGAGACCAGGGTTCGATGCTGACTATAGGTGCTGTCTGTACGGAGTTTGTACTTTGCCCCGTGACCTGCGTAGGTTTTCTCCAAGATCTTCGGTTTCCTCCCACACTGCAAAGACATACGTAGGTTAATTGGATTGGTGTGTGTGTAAATTGTCCCGAGTGTGTGTAGGATAGTGTTAATATGTGGCGATCGCTGGTCGGCGCGGACTCGGCGGGCCGAAGGTCCTGTTTTCACGGTGTATCTCTAAACTAGTCACTGTATATCAGGTTGTCACTTGCGGGCGGAGCACCAAGGCAAATTCCTTGTATGTGAATACTTGGCCAATAAACGTATTCATTCATTCATTCATTCAAGGGGAATTTCTTCATTAAGAGTGTTTTGTGTACATGAAGTGTGCTACCAGAGGAGGCTGTAGAGACGAGTACAAAATGACATTCAAAAGACATTTGGAAAAGGTGCAGGGGTTAGAAAAGCCCAGTGGGATATGGGACAAATGCAGGGAAATGATATTAGCTCAGCTGTAAAACCTTGTCGCTATGGACGAGTTGGGATGAAGAGCCTGTTTCCGTGCTGTATGGTTGCATTGCACGACTCTACCAATATCTGGAGAGTGGTCCCTGGACTTGGAATACTGATGTCAGATTCATAAGATCATAAGTGATAGGAGTAGAATTAGACCATTCCGTCCCTCAAGTCTACTCTGCCATTCAATCTGTCTTTCCCTCCTAACCCCATTCTTCTGCCTTCTCCCCATAACCTCTGACACCCGTACAATTCATTACGTACCCGTACTAGCCCGTCTATTGATAGACTACAGCTCTGCTTTCAATACCATTATCTCCACCATTATGATCTCGACTGGAACAATGTACCTCACTCTAGAGTTGCACGGTGGCGCAGCGGGATGGCTACCGCCTTACAGCGCCAGAGACCCGGGCGGGTCCTATCCTGACCACAGGGGCTTGTCTGTACGGAGTTTGTACATTTTCCCCGTGACCCGAATGGGTTTTCTCCGAGATCTACGATTGCCTTCCACACTTCAAAGACGTGCAGGTTTGTAGGCTAATTGGCCTGATGTAAAATGTAAAATTGTCCCTCGTGTGTGTGGTGTTAATGTGCGTGGGGTTGTTGGTCGGAGCGGACTCGGTGGACCGAAGGGCCTGTTTCCGCGTTGTGTCTCTAAAACTAAAAACTAAAACACTAACAAATGGTTAATTCCTTCTTTTCTATCTGTATTTTATTCCCAAACCAATCTGAGCTGCCACTCAAGCCTGCTCAATACACTGACATTGATTTTGTGCATATGATTTTCATGTAACTATCTTCAATTCACTATTTTTTAATATTCGTGGAGCAATTACCTCACGTATGATGAGAGAAATTGCAGTAATTATTATCATTACTTCGGTTTCAACCACTTTCTAAATGGACTATTGCTGGGAAATTGGACCTTGTCTTCATATGAGTGCTATGGAGATCCAATGGACAATCAGGTGACTCACAGGAAATTGGTGGAATATTAGCAGGAATGAACCATGAGAAAAATATTAGGAAATGATAGTTTTTAAAAAACAAACAAAGATCCTGGCAATTTAAATTAAAGCTGAAAATGATGGAAAAGGACATTTCAGGCCATGTCACCATGACAACCTGCACTTCACCCAATCAGTCAGAAGAAGGGTCCTGAACTGAAACCCCTGTTCTCCAGAGATGCTGCCTGAACCGCTGAATTACTCCAGCACTTAAAGTTCTTTTCACTCACTCAATTAAAGATACTCCCTTTGTTCCATCCATCACTCCCCCGCTGTATTTGTAACTTAAAATTAACACCCCCCCCCACCCTCCCACCCCCTACCTGCACCCCCCTCCACCCCCACCCCCCCCCCGCGCTTACTCCGCCCGTCACTTTCCACCTGTATCCCTCCCCCTGTCTTTACATTTCACTCATTTTCTTTGCTTATCTGACACCCTTTTGACTCCTTCTCATCTCTGGACTTGGTCAACGAGGCTGTCAATAACTACCCCCCCCCCCCCCCATTCACAGTATCAACTTGCTAAAATTTGCCCCATTCCCCACCACTTTTCCAGCTTTGTGGGGAGGGAGCGGCCGCTCCAGACATTTTCCAAGCCGCTGAGGAATGTTCACCCGACGCCGGAGTTCCAGCTTTCCGGCAAAGAGGGCCTGAAAACATCGGACTGGCTGCGGAGACCACAAATAGGCCCCGACCTCAGGTGGTCACAGAGGAAGAGGACTTAACTTTTTGTTGCCTTTCCCCGCAGTGGAAAATGTTGATTCTGTTGTGGGGGGACGTTCATGTTGAATTCTATAATGTGTTATGTCATTTTTCTGATTTTTAATTTTCCTATGGATGTACAGAAACTTTATTATTTCTTTTATTACTTTTTTTATGTAAAGCATTTTGGTTTCAACGCGAGTTGATTTAACCGTGCTATATAAATAAAATTTACTTACTTACTTACTTACTTTGTCCCCTCTACGTCAATCAGTCTGAAGAAGGGCCCCAACTTGAAATGTCACCTATCCAGGTTCTCCAGAGATCCATTTTTTTGTAAAGCAGCATCTGCAGTTCCTTGTGTCTAGATCTATCATTCTTTTTATTTGTTTTTTTTCTCTTTTCCAATTTTGACAAAGGGGCTTTGACCTCTCTTTAGTCACAGGGTCGTGTACAACTTGGGCAACCTAATCCACGAGTTAAGAAGTGTCTTTGACCTTCAAGCTCAAGGGCACTCGCCTGGAAAGCCTCGAGCTGGATCGACCGTCCGCATGGAAACCTCGCACACACACACACACGTGCACACACACACACACACACGTGCACACACACACACACACACACACACACACACACACACACACACACACACACACACACACACACACACACACACACACACACACACACACACACACACACGTAAAGTAGTATCTAACAAAAGTAAACACAAGTTGTTTACTGTACAGTATAACTGTAGGCTAATTCTGCTGAGAAGTCAGAGAACTGGTGAGCAGTTAATTGCCGCCATTTCTCCATGATATCATGGAATAAAGTCTCTTGAAGCAAAACTGCAAAGTCTTCGCTTTTCATTTCCCTTTAATTTACATCTAAATTAATTTCTTCCACACCCACCAACCGGCAAGTCTTCAGGACGTAGAAGGGAACTGGAGCACCCCTACAAAACACGCACCTCTCAAGAATGCACAAAGTGCTGGAGTACCTCAGCAGATCAGGCAACATCTTGACTTGATGGGCCGAATGGCCGAATGGCCGAATTCTACTCCTCCTATCACTTATGATCTTATGAACTTACTGGTAACGCTGTTTCGCTTTTCACACCGATTGAGGGTTTCCAGCAAGATCTATTTTTATTTCAGGTTTTCAGCATCTGATCTGCAAAATCTACTCCGTTTAGTTTAGTTTAGTTTAGTTTATTATTGTCACGTGCACCAAGATGCAATGAAAAGCTTTTATGTTGCATGCTTTCCAGACAGTGTAAAGACTATGCATGATTAGAATCAAGCCATTCACAGTGTAGAGATACAGGATGAAGGGAATAACGTATAATGCAAGATAAAGTCCTGTCAAGTCCGATTAAAGATAGTCCGAGTGTCTCTAATGAGCTGAATGGTAGATCAGGACTGCTCTCTAGTTGGTGATAGGATGGTTCAGTTGCCTGATAACAGCTGGCAAAGAAACTGTCCCTGAAACTGGAGGTGTGCGTTTTCACACTTATGTACCTTTTGCCTGATGGGAAAGGGGGAGCATGAAGTACAGATGGAGTCAATTGTAGGGAGGTTAGTTTGTGTGATGGTCTGCAATTTCTCTGCAACAACTCTACAATTTCTTGCGGTCTTGGATGGAGCTGTTCCCAAACCATGCCGTGAAGCTGGTGAGAGTTGTTGGGGACAGCTCTCCCTAAGCTTTCTAAGGAAGTAGAGGCGTTGGTGTGCTTTTTTGGCCATTGCTTCAACATGGCTGGTCCAGCACAAGTTGCTGGTGATATTTACTCCTAGGAACAATGGCAGAGCAGAATCCTACTGTATTCTTATTCATGCTCTTACACACATAGCAACAGTCTTTAATGAAAATGGGTTAAGGTTGGATTGGATTAGTTTATTTTTGTTTTGTTTTGTTTAGTTTAGAGAAACAGCGCGGAAACAGGCCCTTTGGCCCACTGGGTCTGCGCCGACCAGCGATCCCCGCATACAAACACTATCCTACACCCACTAGGGCCAAATTTTACATTTACCAAGTCAATTAACCTATAAACCTGTACATCTTTGGAGTGTGGGAGGAAAACGGAGATCTCATAGAAAACCCACGCAGGTCACGCAGAGAGCGTACAAACTCCATATAGACAGCACCCGTAGTCGGGATCGAACCTGGGTCTCCGGCACTGCAAGTGCTGTAAAGGAAGCAACTCTACCGCTGTGCCACCATGCCACCAATAAGTATAATTGGATTATAATCAATGGATAATTGTTGGCTGACATTGACTGATGTGAGCCAAAGGGCTTGTTTTCATGTGTAGGAAGTAACTGCAGATGTTAAATTATACCAAAGATAGACACAAAATGCTGGAGTAACTCAGCGGGACAGGCAGCATCTCTGGAGAGAAGGGATGGGTGATGTTTTGAGTCGAGACCCTTTTTCAGACTCATTCAGGGCTTGTTATCATGCTGTATCTTGCTATGACTCTTTGAGCTAGAATGTTCCACCTCTATAACTGATGCCTAAGTGTAATGTGCAATGGATGGCAGCTGAGGATATGACTGATGCTTTCATTGTCCTGACATTTAAACGGAACAGGATTGAATCACACCTTTTATACCGAGAAGCTGAGCTGAAATTCTTTACAAAAAGAGCTTTCCATTAAGTGGGTTCGCTCTTTATCTTGTCATAGAGCCATAGAGACAGAGTGATACAGTGTGCAAACAGGCCCCGCGGCTCTACTTTCCCACACCGGCCAACATGTCCCAGCTTCACTAGTCCCACCTGCCTCCGTTTGGCCCATATCCCTCCAAACTTGTCCTATCCATGTACATCTCTAACTGTTTCTTAAACGTTGGGACATTCCCAGCCTCAACTACCTCCTCTGGCAGCTTGTTCCATAAAAAGTCACCCCTCAGATTCCTGTTAAATCTTCTCCCCTTCAGCTTGAACCTATGTCGTCTGGTCCTCGATTCCCCTACTCTGGGCAAGAGATTCTGTGAATCTACCCAATCTATTCCTCTCATGATTCATAATACATGTTCTTTGATGAGGTGGCTTACTGGGAAGGAGATGAAGAATTGAATGTGTCAAGACAACAACTTCTCTCACAATGATAACAAAATGTAAGTGCTCATCGCTGTCTAGAATGAATGAAAACCTTATTGTCACATGTAACAAGTCACAGTTAAATATTTTCCTGGCAAACCTTGCCAAGGTATGCAATAGTTGCCCATGAAGGGTGTTTACAAATTTACAAATTCCCCCCACCCCGTGCCAGTTCCCCTTTTGTTCTTTCCCCCTCCCCCCCTCCCTCAAGGTGGTCCCCCCCTTCACCGGGTCCCCATTGTCCATTGTTCTTCATGGCAGTCCCCCACACCGGGTCCCCATTGTCCATTGTTCTTCATGGCAGTCCCCCCTTCACCTGGTCCCCATTGTCCATTGTTCTTCATGGCAGTCCCCCACACCGGGTCCCCATTGTCATTTGTTCTTCATGGTGGTCCTCCCACGCCGGGTCCCCATTGTCATTTGTTCTTCATGGTGGTCCTCCCACACCGGGTCCCCATTGTCATTTGTTCTTCATGGTGGTCCTCCCACGCCGGGTCCCCATTGTCATTTGTTCTTCATGGTGGTCCTCCCACGCCGGGTCCCCATTGTCATTTGTTCTTCATGGTGGTCCTCCCACACCGGGTCCCCATTGTCATTTGTTCTTCATGGTGGTCCTCCCACGCCGGGTCCCCATTGTCCATTGTTCTTCATGGCAGTCCCCCACACCGGGTCCCCATTGTCCATTGTTCTTCATGGCAGTCCCCCACACCGGGTCCCCATTGTCATTTGTTCTTCATGGTGGTCCTCCCACGCCGGGTCCCCCATTGTTCATTCCCTCGGCAGCAGCGTCCTCACTTCACATGTCCTTCCTCTTCAGGAAGCCGAGTGGAGTATGTGCGCAGTCTACATCAATGGTGCTGGTGGATATAGTCAGTAGCATCATTCTTAGGTGTTCAATCAATGAAACATTATTGTCCGTCTTGGCCTTACCAATCTCCCGGTTGCTAAATACTTTACCTCCCCATCCCATTCCCACACAGACCTTTCTTTTTTTTTTATTTTTATTTTTTTTTTAATTTTTTTTTTTTTAATTTTTATTTATTAGAAGTACATTACATTACAACCACATACATTAATACTCGTCATTTATATCTTCTTACAATTAATGTATGTACTCCCTTTATTTATTTATTTACACTAGAAAAGGAAAAGATTGAAAGAAAGAAGAAAGTGAAGGAAAAAGTGCAAGTGTAGAAAAGTGTAGAAAATGTAACAACAAAAAAGGACGAAGACCCTATAAGAGCGAAATTAAAAACAAAAAGAAAAAGAGTTAAGAAATAGGCCCTAAGAAAAGAAAAGAGAAAGAGAAAAAAAGAAAAACAAATGTTTTTTTTTTGAGCATCACGTAAATAGGACATACCAACTCTTCAACTATCATCCCCCCTTACCTGACCTCAATTTTTTATTTTTTCTGTCCTGGGCCTGTCAGATAGTGGCCCAATACAAATTGGAGGAACAACACCTCATATTTCGCTTGGGCAGCTTGCAACCCAACAGTATGTGTATTGATTTATTTAACCAAGTAACCCTTGCCTTCCCTCTTTCTCCATCCCTCCCATTCCTAGTTCTCCGACTAGTTCCACTGCCCTCCTGATTAAATATTACTGATTGGATGCTTCGTTGTCACCTTCCACTCAGCTAACAATGAACCATTCTACATTTTCCTTGATCATCGTCCTATTTGATCCCTGTTTTCACACCTTACCCTTCCATATCTCAGCTCCCTCTCCTCTGACTCTCACTCTGAAGAAGGGTCTCAACACAAAACATCACCCATTTCTTCTCTCCAGAGATGCTGCCTGTCCCGCAAAGTTACTCCAGCATTTTGTGCCTGTCTTTATTCTCACAGTGAAATGCTTTGTTTTGCATACAACCCGTTAAAACCATACAGCTGACCTCACTCGGGCAGTACACAAGTGTTGCCACGTTTTGGTGCCAACAAAGTTACAAAACGTTCACCGAACAGTCCTATCCACCTCTGACACCCATACTAATCAAGAATCTATCTCTCTCTGCCTTAAAAATATCCACTGACTTGGCCACCAAAGCGCTCGGTGGCAACGAGTTCCACAGATTCACAACCTTCTTATATGACTCTTGTATGATTCTGGGCACTAAAGAATAACCTGGGCATGGAGAGGACAATCACAAAAGGAGGGATCTGCCCCGACCGCTGGAGAACAAAGAAGGGAGAGATTAAACTTTTTTTCACCTTCCATCACAGTGAGGAATGTGGAGGAGTCACTGTGGTGAATGTTTATGTTAAAATACTAGACTAAGTGGGACCCATTGGGTCCCAGGTTCATACGGAAGGGCTGGTCCCCCAATGCAATATTCCATCTCTCCACCAATTCCAATATTGGTGGCCAGTGGGGGGGGTTCTGGAGTGCTAGCATGGGTGTTGTGGGCCAACAATCCATTTCAATCCATTTCATGTCAAGTCAATCTATTTCAAGTCATCAAGTCAAGCACAGGGCAGGCGGGGCCAGCCAACAATACAATCCATTTGCTTTCATTTCGGGTGAGGTCAAGCAAAGCAAAGGCAAAGCAAAAGCAAAAGCACAGGGAAGGCAGGGCCAGCCAACAATACAATCCATTTGCTATAATTTCAGGTGAGGTCAAGCAAAGCAAAGGCAAAGCAAAAGCACAGGGCAGGCAGGGCCAGCGAACAATACAACCCATTTGCTTTCACTTCAGGTGAGCTCAAGCAAAGCAAAGGCAAAGCAAAAGCAAAAGCACAGGGCAGGCCAAACAACTCATTTCATTTAATTTCAATTTCCATTTCCATTTAAATTTCAAGCACAGGCAGGCCAAACAACTCATTTCATTTCATTAAGGGCTAACAAATCATTTATTTCAAGCACATTAAGGGTTAACAAATGATAATTAATTGCAAGCACATTACTGGCTAACAAATCATTTATTCCAAGCACATTAAGGGTTAACAAATCATCATTCATTGCAATCACATTACTGGCTAACAAATCATTTATTGCAAGCACATTAAGGATTAACAAATCATAATTCATTGCAAGCACATTGCTGTATAACAAATCATTTATTGCAAGCTATAAAGGGTTAACCACACAAAGCACATAACCACATACACCACATAAAACACATAAAGTGTAGACGCACAGTTCAGTAGACTCAGGGCTGCCTCAGCGGAGGAGGACTGTGAGTAAGATGGCCAAAAATCATTGCGATATATGGTAGCGTTTTTTCTAAAATCAATATACAGTGCAGACAGGAAGTGGTCAAGATGAGACTTTTAGTTATATAGATATTTTGTGCGTTCTGTTGCTTTTTATTGCAATGACTGTATGGCAAACCAAATTCCTCGCTGGTTGCAAAATCTACTTGGCTAATAAAGTATGATTATGATTATGATTATGATTGTTATGATTATCACAGGCATGATTCTTTTGAATTATACAAAGTAAGGCGTGGGTGGAAACCATGGAAAATTGCAAGAAAACTAGAGACAGCAATCAACTTCAAAGGCAACTTCTTCATTCTTAATTTCTTTTTCACCCAGAGAGTTGTGAATCTGTGGAATTCTCTGCCTCAGAAGGCAGGTCAATTTTCTGGATGCTTTCAAGAGAGAGTTAGATAGAGCTCTTAAAGATAGCGGAGTCAGGGGATATGGGGAGAAGGCAGGAACGGGGTACTGATTGTGGATGATCAGCCATGATCACATTAAATGGCGGTGCTGGCTCGAAGGGCCGAATGTCCTACTACTGCACCTATTGTCTATTGTCTATTGATCATTGAGAAGAATTGCTTCCAGAATAAAAGTTGGAAACTCATTAAGTGGAGGCTAAAATCATAGTTCATAAGTAGGGCAGATTCAGGCCATTTGGACCATCGAGTCTACTCCACCATTCAATCAGAGCTGATCTATCATTTCCTCACAATGCCAGTCATCTGCCTTCTCCCGGTAACCATTGACACCTTTAAGGCCAATTCAGTTAAGGGTTAAGGGCTGGATGGGATCATTAGAATACAAATGCAGAGGCATTGCTAAAGGCAATACCTGCGTTTCTCTGGGTGCACATGCCTATGATGATGTGGCAAGATATTTAATTGTTCATAAGGTCATAAGTGATAGGAGTAGAGTTAGGCCATTCGGCCCATCAAGTCTATTCCGCCATTCAATCAGGGCTGATCTATCTCAATCAATCAATCAATCAAAGACTTTATTGTCATTCCAAAAATACACCAACAAATGCAAGTCTGAACGAAATTTTGTTGCATCTGGCTCACCGTGCAACATAAAATAACAAAAGGATAAAATAGATAAAAGATAAAATAGATAAAAAGATAAAATAGAAAATAGTGGCAGCACATTATATGGAATTCAAGAGTCTGATGGCTCGGGGGAAGAAGCTGTTGCAAAACCTGGCCGTTCTGCTCCTTATACTGCGATACCTTTTGCCCGAGGGCACCAGAGTGAACAGTCCATGATGGAGATGTATGGGGTCTTTTATAATGCGGTTGGCCTTAGACAAGCAACGTTTGCTCGCAATGTCCCCGATTGAGGGGAGAGAAGCCCCGATGATTTTTTCAGCCATCCTCACCACTCTCTGCACGGACTTCCAGTCGGAGACTTTGCAGTCCCCAAACCAGACAGAGATGCAGCTGGTCAAAATGCTCTCTATGTTGCCCCTGTAGAAAGTGGTGAGGACGGGATGGGGGAGGTGAGCTCTTCTCATCCGCCGCAGAAAGCGCAACCGCTGCTGCGCTCTCTTAACTAGTGATGAGATGTTTTGTGACCACGTCAGACTGTTCGTGATCTCTCCCTCCTAACCCCATTCTCCTGCCTTCTCCCTATAAACCCCGACACCCGTACCAATCAAGAATCTATCTATCTCTGCCTTAAAAATATCCATTCACTTGTCCTCCACAGCCTTCTGTGACAATGAATTCAACAGATTCACCGCCCTCTGACTAAAGAAATTCCTCCTCATCTCCTTCCTAAAGGAACGTCCTTTAACGCTGCTTTCTGGTCCGAGACTCCCCCTCTATCGGAAACATCCTCTCCACATCCACTCTCTCCACGCCTTTCACTATTCTGTACGTTTCAATGAGGTCCCCCCTCTTCCTTATAAACTGCAGCGAGTTCAGGCCCAGTGCCGACAATCCCCTGTCTGAGTGCATGTGCCTGTGATGCTGCAGCAAGGTTTTTCGTTGCACCTGCACATCACCCTGCTGGTGCCAGCGACAATAATCTCGACGTGTCTTGCCTATTACACCTGTGAGTTTTGAATACCACCTGCTTATGTTCTGCACCACTCATTCATTCAATCACAGGAGGAGGACTACTCAGAGATGGTGTTCTGAATGTAAACAGGGATTACTAAATCCTGACTCCCCACTGAGACAACAAGAATCAATGAGTCACGACCGCCGGTGTGAAATTCTCCGCATCTGTGGCATCGTGCGGCAGATGGAGAATGGAAGTGTAGTTTTGAAGACATGCATACTTGAGAAGGATCCTATATAATCCTTCTCCGCAGACAGTCAGAGGTTTCAAGAGATAAACTAAAGCAATGGGCAGTAGTTTGGAGGGATATTCCAGCAGGTCCAGGAACAGCTTCTTCCCTGCGGCTGTTACACTACTCAACACTGTACCTCGGTGACTGCCAATCACACCCCCCCCCCCCCCCCCCCCCCCGGACACTCCTCCCACCAGGATTTATTAGATTTATTTATTGCTCATATTTATGTCGTTCTTCTAGGGAGATGCTAACTGCATTTCGTTGTCTCTGTACTGTACACTGCACAATGACAATAACGTTGAATCTGAATCTGAATCTGAATATGGACCAAACGCAGGCAGGGGGGACTAGTGTAGCTGGGACATTGTTGGCCGGTCTGGGCAAGTTGGGCCGAAGGGCCTGTTTCCACACTGTATCACTCTATGACTCTAGTAGTTGTTGATTCTTCCTCAAGATGGTACCTGCACAACCCTGATCCCACCTCAACAACAGAACACTACGGACACTTCTTGCACTCCCGTCGACTTGTTTTTCCTTCTAATTGTGTTTTGCACTCATTGATTGTTTAGTTCAGTTTAGTTTAGTTTAGAGATACAGCGCGGAAACAGGCCCTTCGGCCCACCGAGTCCGCACTGACCAACGATCCCCGCACATTAACACCATCCTACACACACTAGGGACAATTTACATTCACACCAAGCCAATTAACCTACTAAACCTGTACATCTTTGGAGTGTGGGAGGAAACCGGGGACAAGCCTTGCAGGTCTCGGGGAGAACGTACAAACTCCGATACAGACAGCACCCGTAGTTGGGATCAAACCCGGGTCTCTGGCGCTGCAAGCACTGTAAGGCACTTGATTGATTGAAAAATGCAATATGGAAACAAGCCCATTGGCCCACTGAGTCCACGTCGATCAGCAATCACCCTGTTCACACTAACTCTAATTATAGTTTTGGAGGAAACTGCAGATGCGGGTTCTGCTGTAGGATTTTACCTGCTGTATGATTCTAACCAGTTGCATGCAAAAAAAAAGCATTTCACTGAAACCTAGGTACGTGTGACAGGCAGCGTTGAAGGAATGGGTGCTGTCTTTAGGTCGAGACCCTTCTTCAGACTGAGAGTCAGGAGAGAGGGAGATACAGATTTGGAAGGTTATGGTGTAAAAACGAGAGAACAAAGGGGACGAGGATCAAGGAAAATATAGAACAGATAATTGTTAGCTCGGGGAAGCTGACAACGAGGCATACAAAGATAACATTTAATTAGGAGGACAGTCAGACCTGTCTGAGAACTAGGATGGGGGAGGGATGGAGTGAGAGGGGAAAGCAAGGGTTACGGAGTTAAAGAAGTCAATGTTCATACCGCTGGGTTAAATCCTGCCCAAGCGAAATATGAGGTGCTGTTCCTCCAATTTACAGTGGTCCTCACTCTGATGGTGGAGGAGGGACCCACTTGTCACAGGCCTCCATTCCGATAGACAACCTTCCACCATCACACCTTCCTTCCTTCCATGAAACCAATTTTCTATCCAGTCTGTAGAAGGTTCCCAACCTGAAACGTCACCTGTCCATGTTCTCCACAGAAGCTGCCTGACCCGAGGAACTACCCAGCACTTTGTGTCTATTTTTCTCTACCCAGTCGGCTTGCTGTCCCTGGCAGCTTGGATATCAACTCAACCCTAATCCTACCTCAACAATGGAACACCATTCTTCAGACTGAGGGCTGGGGGGGGGGGAGAGGGAAACTAGAGGTATGAAAAGATACAGAACAAATTCGAGCCGGCACTGAAGACCAAGGAAAGGTGGAGCCCACAATGGTCCATTGTTGGCTGTGGAAGAGGTGATAACAAAAGGATACCAACAGTGAAACCAGCAGGATGACTAGGGTTGGGGCATGACGGAGAGAGAGGGAATGCAAGGATTACATGAAATTAGGGAAATCAATATTCATACCGCTGGGTTGTATCCTGCCCAAGCTGTCCCTCCAATTTTCCTCTAATTGTGTTTTTCACATATGTTTTTTTTGCACAGCCTCCTTTCTTTGTGCTGTCTTGCAGGATTCATGTGTAATATATATGTATATATTTTTTTTTTGTGTGTTGTCTGAGACTATGTGACTGTGATGCTGCTGCAATCAAGATTATTTTATTATACCTGCACTTCACCTTATGGCAATCAACTCAATCTAGTTATTAGTTTCAGCTTTAGAGTTACAATGTGGAAGCCGGCCCTTCGGCCCACCGAGTCCATGCCAACCATCTATCACCCGTACACTTAACATTATCCCACTACCATCGACTCCACAGTCAAAAAGGCACAACAGAGGATGTACTTCCTACGGCAGCTGAGGAAGCACAATCTGCCACAGGCAATGATGGCCCAATTCTACACGGCCATCATAGAGTCTGTTCTCACCTTCTAATCATGGTCTGGTTTGGCTCAGTCACCAAGCACGACACCTGGAGGCTGCAGCGAATCGTCCGATCAGCAGAGAAGGTTATTGGCTGTAACCTTCCCTCCATTGATGAACTGTACACTGCAAGGGCCAGGAAGCGAGCGGGCAAGATCATCTCTGACCCCTCTCACCCATGCCACAAACTCTTTGAATCACTTCCCTCTGGAAGGCGACTCCGGACTGTCAAAGCTGCCACAGCCAGACATAAAAACAGTTTTTATCCACGAGTAGTTGCTCTACTCAACAGCCAAATATCTGTAGCCTCCCTTTGATCTGGTATTTTGTTGGTTCACATGCTTGATCAATGGTGTTTTATCATTAATGTTTTATTATTATTAATGTTTAGTGTTTTCTGAGTCATTCGTAACTGTCACTATAAGTCATATTGTTACTTGTGGGTGGAGCACCAAGGCAAATTTCTTGTATGTGAATACTTGGCCAATAAACTTACTTACTTACTTTCCCATCCTACACACTGGGGAAAATTTAAAGAAGCCAGTTACAGTAATCTACAAACCTGCACATCTTTGGAATAAGGTCATAAGATCCTAAGGAATAGTAGAATTAGGCCATTCGGCCCATCAAGTCTACTCTGCAATTCAATCATGGCTGAACTATCTCTCCCTCCTAACCCCATTCTCCTGCCTTCTCCCCATAACCTCTGACACCCGTACTAATCAAGAATCTATCTATCTCTGCCTTAAAAATATCCACTGACTTGGCATCGGCAGCCTTCTGTGGCAAAGAATTCCACAGATTCACCACCCTGAATGTGGGAGGAAACCAGGGTACGCAGAGAAAATCGACGTGGTCACGGAGAGAGGATGCAAACTCTATGCAGACAACGGCCATAATCAGGATCGAACCTGGGTCTCTGGTGCTGTGAAGCAGCAACTCGACCGCTGCATCACCGTGCCGCCCAAGCTCATGTTTGAGATGCGGTGATTGCTTGTGGGTGAACAGCCCACCAGCAGTCCCATCTCTGGCGTCATCAACATCGTCTCAGGCAGGAAGAACGTACAAACTCCGCACAGAGAGCACCCGTGGTCAGGATCGATCCCAGGTCTCTGGCGTGCCATCTGCCAGTCGACTTGTCTGTTACTCCCATGAGTTCTGAATAACACCTACCTGCTGATTTTTCTGCAGAACTCATTCATTCAAACTCAGGGGGGATATGGCTTTACTCAGGGCAAGGAGGGAATTCTAAATCTTAACTAACCACGGACATAGCAAGAATCTGTGAGTCAACACAACATGTGTTGAGGTTCATGTGCACGGAAAATTCTGAACAAGGCAGTCACAACCAAACAACAAAGGCAACCTGTGGCTCTTTGAACATGAACTTTGCCAATAAAAGCTAACTAAAGAAGCCAAGGTCTCCTGATATACTCCATTTCAAGGAACTCACCCAAGCGTGTGAGACAGGTGAAATCAAACATATCGTGCCTCAATAGCTTTTCCAAGGGAAATTTAACTTCAATTTGACACAATTTGCTAAGGTGGAAGCAAAATCAATATATTTCACTTGCTGTCATTTTTAGCTAGGAGAATCGAGAAAATATAAGGCTTAGGTTTAGCTCTAGGTTTCTTATTGTCACATGTACAACTTACAAATACACAGGACTAGATGTTAAAAGTCCAAAGTGCCAAATATCAATTTACTCCCGATGGTGATGGGAGCCTTCTGCACTCAACTATGCTCCTCTCATGTTGAGAAAGGCTAGGCAGACACGTCATTGGGGTTATCAAGTGGGCACCTACTTTCATCGACGTTTCGATGATTGAACCCACAACGTCTCCAGTAGGCTCAGCGGTGCATTCTGGCGTCCCAGAACCACCCCCCTCTGCATCTGTCTAGTCGGTTATATGGGAGACCAAATGGGGTCTTTCCTCTTCAGCCAGAGCCACTGGCTACTCCGCTCTCCCACCCATGATGTGTCTTTGATGGCCTGGCATAGGGCTTGTCCGCTGATCCCCAGGTCCTTCATCAGTCTTAAGGTAGATGTTGCCACGAATCCTCGACATCCAACTTCTACCGGGCAGATCTTAGCTCTCCAGCCCCGCTGTTCTGCCTCCGCTACAAGCTCTGTATATCGCAGTTTCTTTCTTTCGAAGGCTTCCACAAAATACACCGTGTGCTGAGAGTTCGACCAGAGCACAAGATCAGGCCTCAAGTTGGTGATAGCTATCTCTGATGGAACTGTAAGCCGTTGGTCCACATCCACCAGCACCTGCCAATCCCGGGCTGCCTCCAGCTGTCCAAACCTGGTCCTTGCTGGAATTTTCCATTGCCTTTGTTCCCCCCCTGAACAAAGGCAATTGTCTTAACTGGGTTGGTTGTTCTGGGCGGCAGGGCATTGTTGGCTGTTCTCCTGCGTTCCAGAGTCGCTGCCAGGCATTTGAGCACTTCATTATGTCTCCAGGTGTACCGTCCTTGGGAGAGGCTTACTTTACACCCAGTGAGGTTGTGCCTAAGTGTGGCTGGTGTTGAACACAGGGGGCATGATGGATCTTCGCCCAGCCATTGGTTGAGATTTTTTGGGCTAGGAAGGACATCATAGGTTGCCCGAATGAGGAAACTTATCCTGCTCGCCTCCATCTCCCACATGTCCTTCCAGCTGATCTTTTCCATACTCTCCCATCTCATCCACTGGCCCTGTTTAGCTTGCAACACAGCCTTGGCACACCTACTCAACTCCTCCTGTCGGCAGACCTCGGCCGAGACTAACTTCCGGCGCTCCAGTGATGATGCCTTGTTCCAGCAAGGTCACTTTCCGCCAAGCCCCAAGCCACTTCTTCCGTGTTGGATTTGCCCTACCATGTCGCCTTGGTGGAGAGCAGATTTTGCCTGCTGTGTCGCATTCTTAGCCGTCCACTTCTTTCCTGTTGCCAGGGTTGGAGCAGCAGCTCGGATGACAGTGTCCCTTGATTCTGCCAGGGTCATCTCTAGTCTGACTTTAGTGCACTTGAACTGTGAGACTAGAGGGAGGCAGCTGGAGTACCCCCTGACCGTACAGGCCTATGCTGCTCAGGCACCGAGGAACACCCAACCACTTTCTCACGAAAGAGCTGATTATTCTCTCTATTTTCTCGACTCTTGTGAGGGTGATATCATACATGGTTAGTGGCCACATAAGGCGAGGCAGTAACCCAAACTGCAGGCACCAGATTTTCAGCTTTCCAGGCAGCATGGATCGGTCGATGTTCGCCAGACCTTTGATGACTTCTTGCCTAAACTCATTAGCCTGATCAGTCCTTCAGTTTAGAGTTATACCATCTTCCCAGACTTTTGATTGGCTTCTCTGACACAGTTGGAATAGGTTATTGATCAATGAAGAACCTTTGATCTGTCAGTTTGCCTTTGATTATAGAAATGCTTCTTGATTTGGATGGCTTGAATTTCATTCTGACCCCAGTGATGTTTTCTTGAAGCTTCCCTAAAAGGCGCCTGGTGCAAGGTGCTGTTGTTGTGATGATTGTCATGTCATCCATGTAGGCCCTGATGGGTGGTAGACGGACTCCAGACTTCAGCTGCTCGCCACCCACTACCCACTTGGAGGCCCTTATGATGACTTCCATAGCCATTGTAAAAATCAATGGGGAGATGGTACACCCCGCTATAATGCCAATCTCCATGCAGTGCCATGTGGTCGTGAAGTCAGGCGTGGTGAAACAGAGCTGCAGATCTTGAAAATAAGCCTTGACAAGGCTTGTGATAGTCTCTGGTATCCTGAAGAAGTCAAAGGATGCCCAGAGGAAACTGTGAGGGACAGATCCGAACGCGTTGGCAAGGTCAAGGAAAATGACATGCAGATCTCTTTTCTTGCAGTCTGGATTTGGTGCCAAATCATGCTGGTATGTTCGAGACATCCAGATAACCCTGGGATGCCTGCTTTTTGGACTGTTGTATCCATAAGGTTGTTTCTCTCTAAATAGCTGGTCATCTCTGAGCTATGATGCTGAAGAAAATCTTACCCTCTACATTGAGGAGACGGATTGGGCGGAATTGGCTGATATCTGTGGATTCCTTCTCTTTCGGAATCAGGATTCCTCCTGCCCTGCGCCATGCTTTGGGTATGACTCTCTTCTCCCAAACCACTCTCATTAGCCTCCACAGGAAGCGAAGAACATCAGGAGCACCCTTGTAGAGTCGATACGGAACCCCATTTGGCCCTGGGGCTCTAGATGCTCTTGCCCGCTTTACTGTCTGTTCCACCTCCCTCCACTTTGGAGGACTAATGTCCATCTTATGTTCTGGTTGTTCAATTGGTGGAATGTCCGATGGAATAGCCGTCTTCTGGTGTCTCTTGTCATCCGCATGCATTCTTTCCAGATGCTCATCCAGCTCCTGCCTTGATGTTTTCAGGTTTCCTCCCTTTTCTTTGATGAAAAGTCATTTTACGAACTTATAGGGGTCCTTGAGGAAGCGTGATCTCGTTCGTTCTTTCTTTTTTCGTGATTTCCGCAGGTACTCTGCTCGTCTCAGGGTGCTAAACGTTTTTTGATGTTTCCCTGGAGAATGTTGATGCCCTCCTTCTCACTATCAGAAGCCTTCCTCCACTGCTTCTTGAGCTGCCTTCTCTCCCGGATTAGGCATTCCATCTCCTTTTGCCGTCTGGACTTGCTTTCCAAAGCTGGTGCCTTCTCCTTTTTCTCCCATATTCCATATCGTTCTGCTCCATAGCTATAGATGATGTCCCCCATCTTATCAAGCTTTCTTTCAACTGTACCCCTTACACCCTGTAAGATACTGGTCAGGTCTTCATTTATGGTCTCCCATTCTTTCTTCTCCGAGGCTCCAGGCCATTTGACCCGAGATTTTCTTCCGCAGATCTTTTTCCCCATTGCTGGTTTTCTTGGCTGGATGGGCTCCATATCTTCCTCTGCCTGCGTAACTGTGCTTGAGTTTCCTTCATCAGGGGGGATGATGCCCTGCGAACTTTGGTGAGACTCCAGTCGCTGGACTTCATTTGACTTACTTGATTGACTTCTCAGGAAGTACTTATCAATGCGAGGTCCCTGTTTTCCCTCACTCAAGCACCCTTTGTTTCCTTGATGTATTTTCAAGACCTTTGAAGATGTTATTTCCATCCAGCCGCAGGAGCAGACCTGAAGCCTCTTCTCGGATGATGATTGTGCGCATGGTTCTTGTTGAGTGCATGTATTGCTCATGGTCTTTTCCGTTCCTCGGTCTATAGCCATATTATCCGTCATTGAGTCATCTTCCGCCCCCGCTCTCGCAGACTCTAGGGGTATTCTTTCTTTAATTCTTTTCGTAGCCATATGCGGGTGTCTCCAAAATACTGAATAGTATTGGATCCTGCTGACATGGGTAGCTAGCCCATGCCTGCCCCAGGTGGGGTCTATTTCCTCCTGTCAGCTTGGTTCTTGGTTCTTGGTTTCTTGGTCCTCCAAAATATTACAAATGGAATTTAAACTGGAGGTGGTGGAGGGAGGACTTAAGCCAGAAAAGGTTTTTGGGAAGAAAGAGCTACCTTAAATTTAGTTGCATCTGGTTGGGTAACTATGGTAGGGTGAAGATTATTCCATGCTTTAATTGTGCGGGGGAAGAATGAATTGCTGTACACATCTGTCTTGGTAGCTGGAATCTCAAATTGGATCGAATGTCCTCGTCTGCTCCTAATTGGTTTGGGTTTGGTGTAGTTCTTGTAATCTATGTTGAGCTGACCATTTAACATTTTGTAAAAACAGGTCAAACGGTGAGCTTCACGTCTGTTTTGGAGAGGGTTCCACCCCAAAGCTGTCTTTCCAGCAGTCACAAGGTCTTTCCCTTGTTGTCAGCCATTCTATTCACGGCAATCACTGGATAATTCCAGGGTAAATGTTTACAAATACACAGGACTAGATGTTAAAAGTCAAAAGTGCCAAATATCAATTGGAATAAGGTCATAAGATCCTAAGGAATAGTAGAATTAGGCCATTCGGCCCATCAAGTCTACTCTGCAATTCAATCCTGGCTGAACGATCTCTCCCATTCTCCTGCCTTCTCCCCATAACCTCTGACACCCGTACTAATCAAGAATCTATCTATCTCTGCCTTAAAAATATCCACTGACTTGGCATCGTCAGCCTTCTGTGGCAAAGAATTCCACAGATTCACCACCCTGAATGTGGGAGGAAACCAGGGCACTCAGAGAAAATAGACGTGGTCACGGAGAGAGGGTGCAAACTCCATGCAGACAACGCCTGTAGTCAGGATCGAACCTGGGTCTCTGACGCTGTGAAGCAGCAACTCGACCGCTGCGTCACCGTGCCGCCCAAGCTCATGTTTGAGATGCGGTGATTGCTTGTGGGTGAACTGTCCACCAGCAGTTCCATCTCTGGCGTCATCAACATCGTCTCTGCAAAGATCTGCAAAGGCTACTGGGGAGACTTTAAACTAGAATGGTTGGGGTGAGGGACTCCAATAGAGAATGCTATTAGACAGTGTGTGAGGCAGGAGGCAGAGAAGGAAAGCACTCAGACCCAACATGTAGGGGGGAAAGAAGAAAACAATAATAAACAGAGAATAAGAGGTGGTGGGGTTCTTAAATGGGTGAGCAGAGAAACAGAGGGGTGTAAAATGCGGGCGGAAGCAATAGGTAGCAAGGTGAAAAGTAAAAGTGGCAGGCAGACAAATCCAGGGCAAAAATCAAAAAGGGCCACTTTTCAACATAATTGTATAAGGGGTAAGAGCGTTGTAAAAACAAGCCTGAAGGCTTTGTGTCTCAATGCAAGGAGCATTCGTAATAAGGTGGATGAGTTGAACGTGCAGATAGCAATTAATGATTGTGATATAGTTGGGATCACGGAGACATGGCTCCAGGGTGACCAAGGCTGGGAGCTGAACATCCAGGGATATTCAATATTCAGGAGGGATAGAGAGAAAGGAAAAGGAGGTGGGGTAGCGTTGCTGGTTAGAGAGGAGATTAACGCAGTGGAAAGGAAGGACATTAGCTTGGAGGATGTTGAATCGGTATGGGTAGAGCTGCGAAACACAGAGGGGCAGAAAACGCTGGTGGGTGTCGTGTACAGGCCACCTAGCAGTATTAGTGAAGTTGGGGATGGCATCAAACAGGAAATTAGAAATGCGTGCAACAAAGGCAAAACAGTTATAATGGGTGACTTCAATCTACATATAGATTGGGTGAATCAAATTGGCAGGGGTGCTGAGGAAGAGGATTTCTTGGAATGTATGCGGGATAGTTATCTAAACCAACATGTAGAGGAACCAACGAGAGAGCAGGCTATTCTAGACTGGGTATTGAGTAATGAGGAAGGGTTATTTAGCAGTCTTGTTGTGCGTGCCCCCTTGGGCCAGAGTGACCATAATATGGTTGAGTTCTTCATTAGGATGGAGAGTGACATTGTTAATTCAGAAACAACGTTCTGAACTTAAAGAAAGGTAACTTTGAGGGTATGAGACGTGAATTGGCCAAGATTGACTGGCAATTAGTTCTAAAAGGTTTGACGGTGGATATGCAATGGAAGGCATTTAAAGACTGCATGGATGAACTACAAAAATTGTTCATCCCAGTTTGGCAAAAGAATAAATCAGGGAAGGTAGTGCATCCGTGGATAACAAGGGAAATCAGGGATAGTATCAAAGCAAAAGATGATGCGTACAAATTAGCCAGAAAAAGCAGCATACCAGAGGACTGGGAAAAATTCAGAGACCTGCAGAGGAGGACAAAGGGCTTAATTAGGAAAGGGAAAATAGATTATGAAAGGAAACTGGCAGAGAACATAAAAACTGACTGCAAACGTTTTTATCGATATGTGAAGAGAAAGAGATTAGTTAAAAACAAATGTAGGTCCCTTGCAGTCAGAAACAGGTGAATTGATCATGGGGAAGAAGGATATGGCGGACGAATTTAATAACTACTTTGGTTCCGTCTTCACTAAGGAAGACATAAATAATCTGCCGGAAATAGCAGGGGGCTGCGGGTCAAAGGAGATGGAGGAACTGAGTGAAATTCAGGTTAGTCGGGAAGTGGTGTTGGGTAAATTAAATGGATTAAAGGCCGATAAATCACCAGGGCCAGATAGGCTGCATCCCAGAGTACTTAAGGAAGTAGCTCCAGAAATAGTGGATGCATTAGTGATAATTTTTCAAAACTCTTTAGATTCTGGAGTAGTTCCTGAGGATTGGAGGGTAGCAAACGTAACCCCACTTTTTAAGAAGGGAGGGAGAGAGAAAACGGGGAATTACAGACCAGTTAGTCTAACATCGGTAGTGGGGAAACTGCTAGAGTCAGTTATTAAAGATGGGATAGCAGCACATTTGGAAAGTGGTGAAATCATTGGACAAAGTCAGCATGGATTTACGAAAGGTAAATCGTGTCTGACGAATCTTATAGAATTTTTCGAGGATGTAACTAGTAGAGTGGATAGGGGAGAACCAGTGGATGTGTTGTATCTGGACTTTCAGAAGGCTTTTGACAAGGTACCACATGAGAGATTAGGATACAAACTTAAATCACACGGTATTGGGGGTTCAGTATTGATGTGGATAGAGAACTGGCTGGCAAACAGGAAGCAAAGAGTAGGAGTAAACGGGTCCTTTTCACAATGGCAGGCAGTGACTAGTGGGGTACCGCAAGGCTCAGTGCTGGGACCCCAGCTATTTACAATTTATATTAATGAACTGGATGAGGGAATTGAAAGCAACATCTCCAAGTTTGCGGATGACACTAAGCTGGGGGGCAGTGTTAGCTGTGAGGAGGATGCTAGGAGACAGCAAGGTGACTTGGATAGGCTGGGTGAGTGGGCAAATGTTTGGCAGATGCAGTATAATGTGGATAAATGTGAGGTTATCCACTTTGGTGGCAAAAACAGGAAGGCAGACTATTATCTAAATGGTGGCCGATTAGGAAATGGGGAGATGCAGCGAGACCTGGGTGTCATGGTACACCAGTCATTGAAAGTAGGCATGCAGGTGCAGCAGGCAGTGAAGAAAGCGAATGGTATGTTGGCCTTCATAGCAAGAGGATTTGAGTATAGGAGCAGGGAGGTTCTACTGCAGTTGTACAGGGTCTTGGTGAGACCACACCTGGAGTATTGCGTACAGTTTTGGTCTCCAAATCTGAGGAAGGACATTATAGCCATAGAGGGAGTGCAGAGAAGGTTCACCAGACTGATTCCTGGGATGTCAGGACTTTCATATGAAGAAAGACTGGATAGACTTGGTTTATACTCGCTAGAATTTAGGAGATTGAGAGGGGATCTTATAGAAACGTACAAAATTCTTATGGGGTTGGACAGGCTAGATGCAGGAAGATTGTTCCCGATGTTGGGGAAGTCCAGGACAAGGGGTCAGAGCTTAAGGATAAGGGGGAAATCCTTTAGGACCGAGATGAGGAAAAACTTTTTCACACAGAGAGTGGTGAATCTCTGGAACTCTCTGCCACAGAGGGTAGTTGAGGCCAGTTCATTGGCTATATTTAAGAGGGAGTTAGATGTGGCCCTTGTGGCTAAAGGGATCAGGGGGTATGGAGAGAAGGCAGGTACGGGATACTGAGTTGGATGATCAGCCATGATCATATTGAATGGCGGTGCAGGCTCGAAGGGCCGAATGGCCTACTCCTGCACCTATTTTCTATGTATCTATGTATCTATGTGTCTAGGCAGGAAGAACGCACAAACTCCGCACAGAGAGCACCCGTGGTCAGGATCGATCCCAGGTCTCTGGCGTGCCATCTGCTAGTCGACGTTTATTACTCCCATGAGTTCTGAATAACACCTACCTGCTGATTTTTCTGCAGAACTCATTCATTCAAACTCAGGGGAGATATGGCTTTACTCAGGGCAAGGAGGGAATTCTAAATCTTAACTAACCACAGACATAGCAAGAATCTGTGAGTCAGCACAACATGTGTTGAGGTTCATGTGCACGGAAAATTCTGAACAAGGCAGTCACAACCAAACAACAAAGGCAACCTGTGGCTCTTTGAACATGTACTTTGCCAATAAAAGCTAACTAAAGAAGTCAAGGTCTCCTGATATACTCCATTTCAAGGAACTCACCCAAGCGTGTGAGACAGGTGAAATCAAACACATCGTGCCTCAATAGCTTTTCCAAGGGAAATTTAACTTCAATTTGACACAATTTGCTAAGGTGGAAGCAAAATCAATATATTTCACTCGCTGTCATTTTTAGCTAGGAGAATCGAGAAAATATAAGGTTTAGGTTTAGCTCTAGGTTTCTTATTGTCACATGTACAGAGGTACAGTGAGCACCTCAGTTCTTCTCTGTGGATTGTCACCTTGTCGTGGTGGAGAAGCTTGTGTGGACCTGAGATCCTGAGAGCGATGCCGTCTGGAGCTATGCTCCTGGTAGGGCCACCCATGGCGGTAAGGTTGAGGGGGAGGTCTCTGACAAAGAGCAATCCAACGAAGACCTCAATGGTGGAACAGGCGGAGGGCGATGGCTGACCTGAGTGGAGCGTCACAACGGCGGATGAAGGCTGCAGCAGAAAAGGGTCTCTGGTCGTCTTGGACTCCATGCCACTGGATTCTGACCCAGATCTGTCAAGGACCATGAGGTGGCTGTCTGTGCACCAGTCTCCCCACGTTAAAAAAAAAGTCACGCACTGGCGTCCTCCATATAGGGAATAGCACCCTGGAGACACCCATGGTTAGACATGACTGAAGGGGGCCTAAGATAAGACAGTGAGCAGCTTTGTTTTGCATGCTATCCCATCAGATCAGATAATACTCTACATAAATACCATCAGGACAAACTCATGTTCAATGCATAGAGCACAGGGGAAGATGCAGAGCGCAGAATATAGTTCTCAGCATTGTCGTGCATCATTTCTATGGGCAAACTCCAATGTCTGCAATTCAATAGATGCATTGTAGGAAGCATAAGTTCATAAATTCTTAAGTTCTTGGAGCAGAATAAGGCCATCAAGTCTACTTTGCCCATCAAGTCTATTTAATCATGGCTGATCTATCCTTCCCTCAACCCCATTCTCCTGCCTTCTCCCCATAACCCCAGATATCCTTAGCCATCAAACATCTGTTTATCACCGCCTTAAAAATATCCATTGACTTGGCCTCCATAGCTGCCTGTGGCAATGAATTCCACAAATTCACCACCCTCTATAAATATTCCTTCTTATCCCCTTTCTAAAGGTACGTCCTTTTATTCTGAGGCTATGGCCTCTGGTCCTAGATTCTCCTGCTAGTGGAAACATCCTCTCCACATTTACAGTACTCTATCCAGGCCTTGCTTTCCCTCTCTCTCTCTCCATCCCCTCCCCTTTCCCAGTTATCCTACCAGTCTTACTGTCTCCGCCTACATTCTATCTTTGTGTCCCCTCCTCCCCTGACATCAGTCTGAAGAAGGGTCTCGACCCGAAACGTCGCCCATTCCTTCTCTCCAGAGGTGCTTCCTCACCCGTTGAGTTACTCCAGCATTTTGTGTCTACCTTCAATTTAAACCAGCATTGGCAGTTCTTTCTCACACAATACTTGAGTTTAACTTGATTATATCTATGTCTGGTATATCTGATCTTTTTGATAGAATGCAAACCAAGCGTTTCACTGCACATGACAATAATAAACCTAAACTTAAACGTAATGTTAAAGTCAAGGAATTTTAAGATTTCAATCATTTCCACTTTGACACCATTGATGCTGATCAGGGCACATATTTCACCGTGCTTCCTGAAGTGGATAACTAGCTTCTTTATCATGCTGACATTGCGGGTAATCAAGCTACAACCAACTTTGGAATGTTTTGGTCTCTTGAGCATGGGAGGACCTGGAGCAGCCGGAGAAAACCCATGGTCA
This sequence comes from Malacoraja senta, assembly GCA_038087875.1. Classification (NCBI taxonomy): domain Eukaryota; kingdom Metazoa; phylum Chordata; class Chondrichthyes; order Rajiformes; family Rajidae; genus Malacoraja; species Malacoraja senta. Next base: position 390,551,390 of record CM075977.1, read on the forward strand.
CAGGAAGTACGTGCAAACTCCACACAGACAGCATCCACTGTGAGAATCCCCCCTTGGCATCCTTAATGGCTCTGCAAAGGTCATAAGATCATGTGATAGAAGCAGAATTAGGCCATTCGGCCCATCAAGTCTACTCCGCCATTCAATCATGGCTGATCTATCTCTCCCTCCTGAATTTAGGAGCAAGGAAGTCCTACTGCAGTTGTACTGGGTCCAGGCTAGACCGCACCCGGAGTATTGTGTGCAATTTTGGTCTCCTAATTTGAGGAAGGACATTATTGATATTGAGGGAGTGCAGTGTAGGTTCACCAGGTTAATTCCTGGGATGGCGGGACTAACATATGATGAAAGAATGGGTCATCTGGGCTTGTATTCACTGGAATTTAGAAGGATGAGAGGGGATCTTATAGAAACATATACAATTCTTAAAGGATTGGACAGGCTAGATGCAGGAAAAATGTTCCCAATGTTGGGGGAGTCCAGAACCAGGGGTCACAGTTTAAGAATAAGGGGTAGGCCATTTAGGACTGAGATGAGGAAAAACCTCTTCACTCAGAGAGTTGTGAATCTGTGGAATTATCTGCCACGGAGATACTGTAGTTCCAGTAGATTAAGCTCTTTGGGCAAAAGGAATCAAGGGATATGGGGAAAAAGCAGGAACGGGTTAGTGATTTTAGATGATCAGCCATGATCATATTGGCTGGCTCGGAGGGCCGAATGACCAACTCCTATGTTTCTATGTAATCCCATTCTCCTATCTTCTCCCGATAACCTCTGACACCCATACTAATTAAAGTCATCAGGGTCATAGATGGATTTGTTGTACCACTCAGGATCGTTTGCCTTGAATGCTGCAAACTTGAACTTCATCTTGGTCTTTGGCTCTATGACTCAAAAGAGGATACAACACAAGGATGGCAGAGTGGCACAGTGGTGGAGTCACTGCTTTTATAGCACCAGAGAACCGGGTGACTTTAGACATGACTTTAGAGATACAGCGCAGAAACAGGCCCTTCGGCTCACTGATTCCACATTATTTGGTGATCCCTATACACTAACACTATCCTGCAGACTAGGGTCAATGTTAGAATTTTACCAAAACCGATTAACCTACAAACCTCTATGTCTTCGGGAGGGTAGACAAGATCACTTCGCCGAACACCTCCGCTCAGTTCGCAATAACCAACCTGATCTCCCGGTGGCTCAGCACTTCAACTCCCCCTCCCATACCGAATCTGACCTTTCTGTCCTGGGCCTCACCATGGTCAGAGTGAGGACCACCGGAAATTGGAGGAGCAGCACCTCATATTTCGCTTGGGCAGTTTGTACCCCAGCGGTATGAACATTGATTTCTCTAATTTCAGATGGTCCTTACTGTCTCCTCCCCTTCTCAGCTCTACCTCTAGCCCTCTGGTTCCTCCTCTTCCTATCTTCTTCCCGCCCCCCCCCCCCCCCCACCCTCACATCAGTCTGAAGAAGGGTTTCGGCCCGAAACGTTGCCTATTTCCTTCGCTCCATAGATGCTGCCTCACCCGCTGAGTTTCTCCAGCATTTTTGTCTACCTTCGATTATCCAGCATCTGCAGTTCCTTCTTAAACATTTGTCTTCGGGAGGATCTTGGAGCACCCGGAGAAAACCTACATGGCCACACGGAGAACGTACAAATTCCATACAGACAGCACCTGTAGTCAGGATCAAACCTGGGTCTTTGGGTGCTGTAAGGCAGCAATTCTACTGCTGACACCCTCAGCAGGTCAGGCAGCATCTTGGAGAACATGGAACATGGAACCCTTCAGGTTGGGACCCATCTTCAGACTGATAGTCTTCTTCAGCTCAGACCCAATATGTTATCCAGCCATGTTATCCAGAGATGCTGCCTGACCCGTTGAGTTACTCCAGCACTTGCGTCTTTTTTGTAAACCAGCATCTGCAGTTTCTTGTTGCTACATTTTCAGTTTTTACTTCAGAAGTATTGCATTGGTTATCTAATGACGTTTGGCCAGAGGGTGGTGAATCTGTGAAATTCTTTGCCACAGAAGGCTGTGGAGGCCAAGTCAGTGGATATTTTTAAGGCAGAGATTTAGTTTAGTTTAGTTTAGTTTAGAGATACAGCGGGGAAACAGGCCCTTCAGCCCACCGAGCCCATGCCGACCAGTGATCCCCACACATTAACACTATCCTACACACACTGGGGACAATTTTTACATTTACCAAGCCAATTAACCTACAAACCCATACGTCTTTCAAGTGTGGGAGGAAACCGAAGATCCCAGAGAAAATCCACGCAGGTCACGGTGAGAACGTACAAACTCCGTACAGACAGCACCCATAATCGGGATCGAACCCGGGTCTCCGGCGCTGCATTCGCTGTGAGGCAGCAACTCCACCGCTGCGCCACCGTGACCGCCCAAGATAGATAGATTTTTGATTAGTACGGATGTCAGAGGTGATGGGGAGAAGGCAGAAGAATGGGGTTAGGAGGGAGAGATAGATCAGTCATGGCCTATTCCTTATGACCTTGTGGCCTTATGACGTTAATCCATTATATGGTCATGAGTGCAGTTATATAAATGCATGTAGTTTCTCTACCTTGACCTTGTACCATTTCCCTTTGGATATCAACTCAGGGGTTTTCTCCACGTTTTATTTTGTATCTATGAAATGTGGGCACGTGGGATACAATGAGAGTGAAAGCTTCTGGATGAGGGTCAGCACATAGAATTCATGAAGATTAGGGAACTAGTGAATCAACCTTGGTTAGCTGGAAGCAGTCCTAGTGATGTGAATTCAGAATGACTTTTCCATCAGCTAGGATACTTTGAGGATGAGATTATCCAGAGGAACAGCTCTGGGCCAGTGGAGTTCTCGGAACAGCAGTACCGAGAGAATCAATCCGTGTAAAAGGTCACAGATGTTTTCAGTGATAAAAGGATAAATGCCTTTGTTGAAAAACAAAGGGTCAATTTACACAAAATCCATCCAATTAGTTGGGCAATTCTAATTGTTGGCAAAGCAGCTGATGTGCACAAGGCTGTTTGAAAGCATGTATGCACATAAGGACTTGAGAAATAAATCAATGGTGGGCCCATTATTTTCAGAATCTGAGCCTCGCTGATATGGTAACATTGATTGTCCTTGGAGATACAAGGAGCTGCAGACTCTGGAAACTTGAGAGGTTTAGTTTAGCTTCGAGATACAGCGTGGAAACAGGCCCTTCGGCCCCCCGGGTCCATGTTGACCAGCGAGCCGCTACTCACACACACTAGGACAATTTACCGTTTTACCGAAGCCAATTAACCTACAAGTCTGTACGTCTCAGGAGTGTGGGAGGAAACCGGAGACCTCGGAGGAAACTCACGGGGAGAACTCACAAAACTAGTTGCAGAACCGCTTTACTTTAGACTTTAGTGATACAGTGTGCAAACAGGCTCATCGCCCCAGCGAGTCTGCGCCGACCAAAGATCATCCCGTACACCAGCACCATCCTACACACTAGGGACAATTTACAGAAGCCAATTAACCTGCAAACCTGTACGTAATTGGAATGTTGGGGTAAACTGGAGCACCCGGAGATAACATGCAAACTCCTACAGGCAGCACCCATGGATAGGATCAAATCAGGGTCTCTGCCGCTGCAAGGCAGCAACTCTGCTGCTGTGCCACCGTGCCGCCTAAGTGGAAGACAAGGTTTATTTTAGTTTATTGTCACATGTACCGAGGTATAATGAATAAATGCTTTTTTGTTGCGTGCTATCCATTCAACAGAAAGACTATGAATGATTACAATCGAGCTGTCCACAGACACTGGAGAAAGGGAATAACGTTTAGTGCAAGATAAAGTCCAGTAAAATATGATTAATGTTAGTCGGGCAAGTACCACAATAGTTGGTGCAATTACATTGTTTAGACACATTTTAGAAACATTTAGACAGGTACATTGATGGGGTAGGTTTAGTTTAGTTTAGTTCAGTTTAGAGATACAGTGCGGAAGCAGGTACTTTGTCCCACCGAGTTCTCACCGACCAGCGATCCCCGCACATTAACACTATCCTACACACACTAGGGACAATTTACACTTATACCAAGCCAATTTACCTACAAACTTGCACGTCTTTGAAGTGTGGGAGGAAACCGAAGATTTCAGAGAAAACCCATGCGGTCACGGGGAGAACGTACAAACTCCGTACAGACAGCAACCGTAGTCGGGACTGAACTCGGGTCTCCGGCGTTGCAAGGGCTGTAAGGCAGCAACTCTACCGCTGCGTCACCGTGTTGCCCCTGAGGGATTTAGAGGGATGTGTGGCAAAAGCCGACAGGTGGGACAAGTGTAGAGGGGACATATTGGTCGGTGTGGGTAAGTTGGGCCAAAGGGCCTGTTTCCACGCTGAATATCACTCTATGACCGAGGGTCTCCAAGAGATTGATGTGAGGTCGGGATCTTCTAGTTGGTGATAGGATGGTTCAGTTGCATGATAACAGCTGGGAAGAAACTGTGCTGGAGAAACTCCCTTATCCCTTATCATGTGTCTGTACATCGTGAATGGTTCAATTGTAATGATATATTGTCTTTCCGCTGGCTGGTTAGCGTGCAACAAAAGCTTTTCACTGTACCTTGGTAAATGTGATAATAAACTAAAGTGAAACTGAAACTCAGAGGGTCAGTCAGCAACTGTGGAGGGGATAGGCAGTCGACGTTATGGGTCGGGTTGATTGTCATCTCACTGCATTGAGAAGGTAGCTGTGAGCTAGTTTAGTTTAATTTATTATTGTCACGTGTAAAGTGGTACAGTGAAAAACTTTTGCTTGTGTGCTATTCAGTCAAAGAAAAGAGTATACACATATATATGTGCACAGTCCACATACCCCGTTATACATTGGCAGCGCTGAAGTAGAGATGGTTGAGAGCTTGAAGTTCCTTCATTCATTCATTCATTCATCATCGATGAAAACATTAGCTACGCAGTGGTGCTGGTTTCCAACGAGAACGGTGACGGATAATAATAATAACAATAGATTTTATTTATATAGCGCTTTTCAGGACTCAAAGTCAGGATGCACCACGCATCCCTGTCCTCCAGTTCCTGTGGACTTCCGCCGCTGGAAGTACAGGATTTTTGGTGTGTGTGCTTTATGATCATTGCTTACAATGCGATGTACGACAGTGATCGACAGTGATCGCAACTTCTACTGAAGCTCCTACTTCTACTGAAGCAACTTCTACTAGCAGCTCATCCGCCTTTTGACAGGTCTTGTTTTTGGTCCTGCTGGGGGTCCACAGCCCCCTCCTCACCTGGCAAACCAGGTGGCGGAGACGGTTTAGTCGCCGATTATCCGACCATGGAGCAGGTAGCACGGGATTACCTGGTACCCGTGGCGGGGAGTACTCCCACCGACCTGACCTAGTAGTAAATATCACCACCAACTTGTCCTGGACCACCCACATTGAAGCCATGGCCAAAATAGAGATGGTTAAAACATGGTCAAAAGTTCTCAGGAGTAAATATGGGCAAGAAAGCACAGCAACACCTGTGTATTTCCTTAGAAGGCTTAGAAAGTATTGTATGTCCCCAACAACTTTCACCAACTTCTAAAGATGCGCCATGGAAAACATCATGTCAGGATGCATCACACCATGGTTTGGGAACCGCTCCATCCAAGACCACAAGAAATTGTACAGTTGTGGATGCAGCCCAGACCATCACAATGTGGGTGCTGTTCCCTCGTCGTAAGAGTCTATGTGCGCCGACACTGGCCATCTTGGGCCTGTCCCGGGAACTCAGTCTGGAAGGAGGAGGCATGGAGATCTCAGTCTCCATGCAGTTCACCCTCGCCTCGAGGCAAGGCGCTGGCCACCTTAGGTTTACCCTGGAGGCTCGGTTTCGGGCTTGAAGAGGTGGTGCTTGCAGTCTCCGGGTTACCCTGGCACCTCAGTCTTTGCCTCTGTGTGTGGGGGCAGTCCCTGGTTATCCATGGGCAGGAAGAGGCAATGGCATCTCAGGTCTGCCCCGGACACTCAGTCTTAGCCTCAGCAGAGGTGTTGGCTGTCTTGGGCTTCCACTGTTGACCAGACGGTGGCGCTGGTGGTCTCAGGTTTGTCCCAGTGGCAATAATACGATACGATACGATAGATCTTTATTCATCCCAGGAGGGAAATTGGTCGCCAACGATTATAAAGCACAACAAGATACATGAAACATGAAATTAAAGTGGGGATGTCCAGGATTCAGAATGTGCAAAGGTTGGGGGGGGGAGGAGGGGTGGGGGAAAGTCAGTCTACCCCATGCCAGAAGGGGGAGGAGTTGTACAGTTTGATAGCCACAGGGAAGAAGGATCTCCTGTGGCGTTCTGTGCTGCATCTTGGTGGAACCAGTCTGTTGCTGAAGGTGCTCCTCAGGTTGACCAGTGTGTCATGGAGGGGGTGAGCTGTATTTCCCAAGAATCTCTGCAGGTTGAGGAACATCCTCCCCTCCAAGACCACCTCCCATGAATCCAACTCCGCCCCCAGGACAGAGCCAGCCTTCCTGATGAGCGTGTTAATCCTATTGGCGTCCATGGCCTTCGACCTGCTACCCAGCAGAGGCCACCACCGATTGATAGAACATCTTGAGAACTTGAGAATTAAGGGACAGAAGTTTAGGGGGAACATTAGGGGGAACTTCTTTACTCATAGAGTGGTAGCTGTGTGGAATGAGCTTCCAGTGGAAGTGGTGGAGGCAGGTTCGATGTTATCCTTTAAAAATAGATTTGATGGGTATATGGACGGGAAAGGAATGGAGGGTTATGGTCTGAGTGCAGGTAGATGGGACTAGGGGGAAGTATTTATTTTTAATTTTTAAAAAAATTAAAAAAAATGTTCGGCACGGACTTGAAGGGCCGAGATGGCCTGTTTCCGTGCTGTTATGGTTATATGGTTATATCTGCAGCATCTTATTGCAGCCGTTGAAAGAGTGGAGCCTTCTCAAAAAGTACAGATGGCTCTGTCTCTTCTAATACAGTGCCTCAACGTTCCTGGACCAGTCCAGTTTACTGTCCAGGTAAACTCTTTGGCACTTGTACTCCTTGGTAAGCCGCACATCCACATCCTTGATGGAGACAAGGGACAGGGGTGTTCCTCTCGTCCTAAAGTCCACCACTAACTCCTTAATAAACTACACAAGACTAGGGCAAGAAAGTAGACTTGATTGGCAACCAGCATCAACTCTTTGATTGATCAACCTGGCTCGAGGGACTTAAAGGCTGTTCCTCTTATAGAGGTGTATGAAATCATGAGAGGAATAGATCGGGTGGATGCACAGAATCTCTTGCCCAGAGTAGGGGAATGGAGGACCAGAGGACGTAGGTTCAAGGTGAAGGGGAAAAGATTTAATAAGAATCTAAGGGGTAATTTTTTCACACTAAGGGTGGTGGGTGTATGGAACGAGCTGCCAGAGGAGGTAGTTGGTGCTGGGACTATCCCAACGTTTAAGAATCAGTTAGACAGGTACATGGATAGGACAAGCTTGGAGGGCTATGGACCAAACGCAGGCAAGTGGGACTAGTGTAGCCGGGACATGTTGGCCGGTGTGGGCAAGTTGGGTCGAAGGGCCTGTTTCCACACTGTATCACTCTATGACTCGTCCCAGTTTTACTGGGCTTCGGGTCCTATGAGTTGCAGGCCCCAGATGCAATATTGTGTCCTAGTGTCTCTGAAGAACAAGCAGAATTTCTTCTCGGCACTGATGAAAAATGGGCTAATTGTCCATAAACCTTCCTGTTTAATTTTATTGCGTGCATACCGGCTTCAGACGAATGTTAAAAGCCACGATGATGAGTTTCGCCGAGGATGATTGGTCACTGCTGTCTGTTGTTAAGTGGGTACTGAGCTGAGGAAGGTTTAATTTGTCTCTGTCTAAGGTCTGGGAGTCTGTTCTTCGGCTTTCATCGTGTGCCACTAATGAACAGACAGGAGGGCTGAGCATGCCATGGCGACAAGGTTTAAAACACAACATAATGTTTTCAAAGATTATAAATGGAAAATTATAATAAGTTCTTAGAAGGCTTATGGGCCTGACCCAATAAGGCAAATTTTTAGGCGACTGCAGGAGACACCATGCAGTCGCCACATGGGCGCCACATGTTCATGGGTGGTTGCTGGGGAGTAGCCCTCATGGTCGTGAGGGGTTCCCGCATTCTGGGAACTGGTCGCGGCCTCATTATGACCATTATTTCAACATGTTGAAAAGTTAGCGGCGACTAGAATGAAGCCGCCATGGAGAGTAGCGAAAATTCTGGTGCCGTAGGTGGTCACCAGGAGGTCCTACTGGGTTGCCAGGAGGTCGAAGGTTCTCGTAGGTTCTTGTACTTTGTAGCCGGTGCTTTTCATTGGCTCATTTGGGAAAAAAAGATAAGCAGTAGTTTTTAGAACCAAGGAAAACCGACCGGTAATGTTAAATGTCCGCCGAGCTTCACAGCCGTGTATCTCTGGCTTCTTAAAAGTTGTCTGGCTTCTTAAAAGTTGTCTCCACTCCTCCTCCCTCCTTCTTCCCCCTTCTCCCCCCTCTCCCCCCCCCTCTCCCCCCCATCTTTTAAAGGACTTATCGTACACTGTGCCTTAGCCGTCTTTTTACCATGCCAACCTTCCTGTTCATCGCAGTGTGTGTCTGTTTCACCTTGGCTTTGCACCGTGTGAATTTCACTCAGACAGTGCTCCCCCCAGCCTGCCGTGTCCCCCGCCTGCATAACGGGCTGGTGAAGGAAGTGATGTGTGTGTGTTCCACTCTGACAGTCGCCGTTCCAGTTGCTGGTTTTTCAACTTGACAGTCGCCGGCAGTCGCCTGAAAAATCGCCTAAGTGGGACATGCCCATTAGATCTTAGAAGATCTTGGAAGGCTTTGGAGGTTCGGCATGTCACCAACAACCCTCACCAACTTCGGCATGCTGTACCGTAGGAAGCACTTGGTCGGGATGCATCGCAGCTTGGTTTGGAAACAGCTCCATCCAAGACCGCAAGAAATTGCAGAGAGTTGTGGACGCAGCCCAGGCCATCATTCAAACCAATCTCCCTTCCGTTGACTCCATCTACACCTCACGCTGCCTCGGAAAGGCCGCCTGCATAATCAAGTACCAGTCTCACCCTGGCCACTCCCTCTTCTCCCCTCTCCCATCAGGCAAGAGTGCTGGTGTGTGAAAACGCACACCTCCAGATTCAGGACCAGTTTCTTCCCAGCTGTTATCTGGCAACCAAACCATCCTCTCACCAGCAAAAGTGCGGTCCTGATCTCCTATCTACCTCATTGGAGACCATTTGAGCAATCTTTAGCTGGGCTTTATCAGACTTTATCTTGCACTAAATAATAGGTTGCAAAAACCAGCTCCAGCAACAATTAGGGATTGTCATTGAAGTCACCTTGCTCTATGAGTTGGAGGGAAAGATGGAATAGAATGGAATAGTTTGGAATACTTTATTGTCACATGTGACTAGGCACAGTGAGATTCTTTGCTTGCAAAGCCAATGTATACAAATAGTGGCCACCTCCGGCGCTGACAAAGTTACAAAGTACGCCGGCTCCCCCTCTTGTTCTGCCCCCCTCCCCTCCCCCACATCGGTTCCCCCACGTAGGTCCCCATTGTCCTTTGTCCCGTCCCCCCCTCCCCCATTGTCCATTGTTCTCCCCCCATCACCGCACGGTGGTCCTCCATGCCGGGTCCTCCATGGTTCTTCCCCTCCCCCCTCCACGCTCTCATCGACTGTCGACCGCGGGTTGACCGGCGTGGCTCTACCACCGCTGAAGCCCCATCATCGCAAGGCTTCACCGCTGTCGAAGGGCCCACTTTACGCCTCAGTGGTGCCAACCCGGGACCCAGCCGCGGGCTCTGTCGACCGCTCCGCCGACCCGGACTCTGACCTCCGAGGCCCGGCTTCTCCGTCCGACCCACGAGGCCCCCGGCCAGGCCCTGACCCGATGTAGATGCTGGTTCCCATGTGCCCACTACCCTTCTCCTTCATAGCGAGAGGATTTGAGGAGCAAAGAGATCCTTCTGCAGTTGTACAGGGCCCTGGGGAGTCTACACCTGGAGTGTTGTGTGCAGTTTTGGTCTCCTAATTTGAGGAAGAACATTATTGCTATTGAGGAAGTGCTGCGTAGGTTCACCAGGTTAATTCCCAGGATGGTGGGACTGACATATGATGAAAGAATGGATCGACTGGGCTTACAGTATATTCACTGGAATTTAGAAGGATGAGAGTGGATCTTATAGAAACATATAAAATTTTAAGGGATTGGACAGGCTAGATGCAGGAAAAATGTTCCCGATGTTGGGGAATCCAGAACCAGGGATCACAGTTTAAGAATAAGGGGTAGGCCATTTAGGACTGAGATGAGAAAAACCTTTTCACTCAGAGAGTTGTAAATCTGTGGAATTCTCTGCCACAGAAGGCAGTGGACGCAAATTCACTGGATGTTTTCAAGAGAGAGTTAGATATAGTTCTTAGGGCTAATGGAATCAAGGGATATGGGGAGAAAGCAGGAACAGGGTACTGATTCTGGATGATCAGCCATGATCATATTGAATGGTGGTGCTGTCTCGAAGGGAGAAATGGCCTACTCCTGCACCTATTTTCTATGTTTTTATGCTTCTATGTCTCTATGTTTGTGACAGAGGTGTGATTGGAGACGACTAGGTAAGTAAGTGCAGTGCATTTTAGAGACATGCGAGCCAGAAAAGGAACAAACATCTAAAGTGCTCGATGGGGATTCAAACAGTCTGAAGAAACGTCACCCATCCTTTTTCTCCAGAAATGCAGCCTGACCTGTTGAGTTTAGTTTCATTTAGAGACACAGCTTGGTAACAGGCCCTTCGGCCCACTGAGTCCGCACCGACCAGCGTTCACCCGCACACTAACACTATCCTACACACAATTTACAATTTTACCAAAGCCAATCAACCTACAAACCTGCACGCCTTTGGAATGTGGGAGGAAACCGGAGCATCTGGAGAAAACTCACGCAGGTCACAGGAAGAACGTTCAAACTCCGTACAGACAGCACCTGTGGTCAGGATCGAACCCGGATCTCTGGCGCTGTGAAGCAGCAACTCTAGCGCTGCGCCACTGTGCCGTCACTCCAGCACTTTGTGTCTATCTTTCGCATCTGCAGTTCTTTGTTTCCACGCTCTTCGTATGTTAATGGGTAGCTTTGTCATGGAAGATGCAAAGCTCCTTGAGTGTTATACAAGCTGCACTAATCCAGGCAAATGTTTGGTATTCCTGACAATACCTTGCGGATGGAGGATAGGATTTTGGGAACCGGGAGACAAGTCAAGTACGATACGTACCTTCTCACCTGCTCTGTAAACACAGCTTTAATGCAACTGGCTGAAGTGAGTTTCTGGACAGGCTAGATGCAGGAAAAAATGTTCCCCCTGTGTGGGGAGTCCAGGACGGGGGTCACAGTTTAAGAATAAGGGGTAGGCCATTTAGGAATGAGATGAGGAAAAACGTTTTCACCCAGAGAGTTGTGAATCTGTGGAATTCTCTGCCACAGAAGGCAGTGGAGGCCAATTCACTGGATGTTTTCAAGAGAGAGTTAGATTTAGCTTTTGGGTCTAACGGAATCAAGGGATATGGGGGGAAAGCAGGAACGGGGTTTTAGATGATCAGCCATGATCATATTGAATGGCGATGCTGGCTCGAAGGGCAGAATGGCCTACTCCTGCACCTATTTTTCTATGTTCTATGTCTATCTAGTGACCCCCAAGACATTGATGGTGGATGACAATGATGGCAATGCCATATAATCTCTAGTGTGGGTGGTTAGATTCTCCCATTATTGCCTGGCAGTAACTTGCTTATCTTCTTGATCACGAAACACACTGCTGGAGAAACTCAGCGAGTCAGGCAGCGTCCATGGAGGGATATCATAAGACTATAAGTTCATGACATAGGAACAAAATTAGGCCAATCAGCCCATCGAGTCTGCTCATAATTTCAATCATGGCTGATCTATCTCTCCCTCCCAACCCCATTGTCCTGCCTTCCCCCCCCCCATAACCTCTGGCACCTGTACTAATCAAGAACCTGTCAATCTCCGCCTTAAAAAATATCCTTATGAATATGGCTGATCTATTTTTCCCTCTCAACCCCTTCTCTCCGTAACTTTTCACACCCGTGCTAACCAAGAACCTATCAATCTCTACTTTAAAAATACCCAATGATGGCCTCCACAGCCATTTGTGGCAATGAACTCCACAGATACATAGATACATAGATACATAGAAAATAGGTGCAGGAGTAGGCCATTCGGCCCTTCGAGCCTGCACCGCCATTCAATATGATCATGGCTCATCATCCAACTCAGTATCCCGTACCTGCCTTCTCTCCATACCCCCTGATCCCTTTAGCCACAAGGGCCACATCTAACTCCCTCTTAAATATAGCCAATGAACTGGCGTCAACTACCCTCTGTGGCAGAGAGTTCCAGAGATTCACCACTCTCTGTGTGAAAAAGTTTTTCCTCATCTCGGTCCTAAAGGATTTCCCCCTTAT
>CM075977.1:390564112-390593943 GCA_038087875.1 Malacoraja senta
AGGGAAGAGGCTGATTCTGAGTCTGTATGGACGCACAAGCAACTACAGGTAGAGACAAAAAGCTGGATTAACTCAGCGGGACCGACAGCATCTCTAGAGAGAAGGAATGGGTGACGTTTCGGAGGAACTCAGTGGGTCAGGCAGCAGCTGTGGCATCAACACAAGCAACAAGGGGTGTCTAATTGTCATCAGTGTTGAAAATGGAACAATTAAATTCTTATTTACAGCTTCTTAATAGGCGTCAACACAATACAATTAGTTATTTTTCACCCTTCTTGTTTTCACCCTACAAACAGCTAACAATGGCCTGTTTCCTTTATCATCGTTACTTTTTTGCATACCTTTCATTCATTGTTCTTTATCTCCCCACCTCACCGTCTATATCTCTCATTTCCCTTATCCCTAACCAGTCTGAAGAAGGGTCTCGACCCGAAACGTCACCCATTCCTTCTCTCCAGAGATGCTGCCTGTCCCGCTGAGTTACTCCAGCTTTTTGTGTCTGTCTTCGGTTTAAACTTCCCGGGATGGCGGGACTGTCATATGCTGAGAGAATGTAGCAGCTGGGCTTGTACACATTCCCGGGATGGTGGGACTGTCATATGCTGAGAGAATGGAGCAGCTGGGCTTGTACACTCTGGAGTTTAGAAGGACGAGAGGTTATCCCATTGAAACATATAAGATTGTTAAGCGTTTGGACACGCTAGAGGCAGGAAACATGTTCCCGATGTCGGGGGAGTCCAGAACCAGGGGCCACAGTTTAAGAATAAGGAGTAAGCCATTTAGAACGGAGACGAGGAAACACTTTTTCTCACAGAGAGTTGTGAGTCTGTGGAATTCTCTGCCTCAGAGGGCGGTGGAGGCAGGTTCTCTGGATGCTTTCAAGAGAGAGCTAGATAGGGCTCTTAAAAATAGCGGAGTCAGGGGATATGGGGAGAAGGCAGGAACGGGGTACTGATTGGGGATGATCAACCATGATCACATTGAATGGCGGTGCTGGCTCGAAGGGCCGAATGGCCTACTCCTGCACCTATTGTCTATTGTCTACTCCTGCACCTATTGTCTATTGTCTACTCCTGCACCTATTGTCTAAACCAGCATCTGCAGTTCCTTCCTGCACTTAGATAGAGTCATACGGCTCGGAAACAGGCCCTTCAGCCCAACGTGTCCATATTGACCAAGATGCCTCATCTAAGCTAGTGTGATTTGCCAACATCCAGCCCAAACCCCTCTCAACATTTCCTGTCCATGTACCTTCCCAAGTGTCTTGTAGATGTTTTTATAGCACCTGCCAAAACTACTGCACCTTCTGTCATACAGAGGTGTTTAAAATCATGAGAGGAATAGATCGGGTAGATGCAAAGCCTCTTGCCCAAAGTAGGGGAATAGAGAACCAGCGGGCACAGGTTTAAGGTGAGGGGGGGAAAGATTTAATAGGAACCTGAGGGATAACATTTTCACACAATGAGTGGTGGGTATATGGATGAGCTGCCAGAGGAGGTAGAGACTATCGCAATATTTAAGAAACAGTTAGACAGGTACATGGATAGGACAGTTTAGAGGGATATGGAGCAAGCATAGGCAGGTGGGACTAGTGTAGATGGGACATGTTGTTGGTGTGGGCAAGTTGGGCCGAAGGGCGTTTTTCCACACTCTCTGACTCTGGAAGCTCGTCTCATGTACCCACCATCCTCTAAGTGAAGAGTAGATAATATATAATACAATTAATCCCCAAATTTAATAACCACCCACACTGGAGAAATGGACAAGCAACGTTTCGGGTCATGAAGGTGTGAAGGAGGGACCCAGCCAGAAACCTCATCTGGCCATTCCCTCCATAGTTGCTGCCTGACCCACTGAGTTCCTCCAGCACTTTATATTCTGCCTTTGTTAGTGTGGAAAAGGACATGTTTCCCCTCCACTTTGAACGTAAGCCTCACAAAGTAGGCCGAACAAACGCCCACTCACTTCATGTGTGACCTGTCCAGACCTTTCCACAGGTCAGGTGGACGCCATGGTACGAGGCCCTTTGGCCCAACGTGTCTCTGCTGACAATCATTCTAGACCAAATCATGAGAGGAATAGATTGGGTAGAAGCACAGAGTCTTTTACCCAGAGTAGGGGAATTGAGGACCAGAGGACATAGGTTCAAGGTGAAGGGGAAAACATTCAATAGACAATAGGTGCAGGAGTAGCCAGCACCGCCATTCAGTGTGATCACGGTGAGGAATTGGATTCTTTTAAGTCAATCTTTAGTTTAATTAAAATAGGCACAAACACTTGTTACAACTTCCTAATTCTATTACAGCGCTGTAGAGTTCTTAGTATTCGCCACATAGTGTGAATATGTGCCAGCAGCTCCGGGGTGCAACTTCTAAGAACTGAGTAACAGTACAGAAATGCAAAGGTTATATAGTCATTAAGCATCCGTATACAATATTACGTTATGGTACGACAAATTCTTATCCTATCAGCATTGTCATTAGACAGCAGCTCATTGGCATCATCCAATCACCTGAATTGATAAATACAATTTATGTACTTGTTATCGCGCACGTGCAACTTCTACAACTGGTTATACAACTCGTTTATCGTATTACTGAATCATCCTGCGGTTTGGATGTTATTCAGTTACAGGCAGGATGTGTCCTACACAACACTAGTAGTATGTGAGACCCCAACTCGTATGCCGCTGATAGCACCAGCACGTGAGGTGCGCGAACAGTTCCCCAGCACCTTAGTTCGTGCTTAGTAAGCAACACAATAGCACCAAAAGCAATTAGCAGCAATATACATGCGTCATCAACAGCTCCTTAGCACTGATAAGACACGGCAATACATGCTTTCAGCAAACAGCTTCTTAGCACTGATAACACACAGCCTTTTCACTGTCAGCTAAGCTTCCAGCCCAATAATATAAAATTGAATGGTTAGTTCTTTTTATTATTTGTGATCTTGTTTTATTCTTAATTCCACAACGGCTGATCATCCACAATCAGTACCTCGTTCCTGCCTTCTCTCCATATCCCTTAACTCCGCTATCCATAAGAGCTAATAGGGATCCAAGAGGTAGCTTTTTCACACAAAGGGCGGTGGGTGTATGGAATAAGCTGCCAGAGGAGGCAGTTGAGGCTGAGACTATCCCATCGTTTAAGAAACAGTTGGACAGGTACATGGATAGGACAGGTTTGGAGGGTTATGGACCAAGCGCAGGCAAGTGGGACGAGGGTAGCTAGGACAATGTTGGCCGGTGTGGGCAGGTTGGGCCGAATGGCCTGTTTCCACACTGTATCACTCTATGACTCTAATATCTAGAATGAGTGGTCTCCCTAATGACGAACGACCACCTCTGACAGCTCGTTCACCAATGAGGTCCTGAACGACTATCTACCTCATTGGTGACCCTTGGACTATCCTTGATCGGCTGACTTTACATTGCACTAAACGTTATTCCCTTATTATGTATCTATACACTGTGAATGGCTCTATTGTAATCATGTATTGTCTTTCCGCTGACTGGTTAGCACGCAACTAAAGCTAAACTGTAAACATTCAGTGAAGAGTAGGTAGGCAAGCAAAGTTGGAGGAACTCGTAGGAAGGGCGGCACAGTGGTAGAGCTGCTGTCTTACAGCGCCAGTGACCCTGACTACGGGTGCTGTCTTTACGGCGTTTGTACGTTCTCCCTGTGACCGCATGGGTGCTCCGGTTTCCTCTCGCACTCCAAAGACGTGCAGGATTGTAGGTTAATTGGCTTCTGTAAATTGTCCCTAGTGTGCGGGATAGCGCTGGTGTACGGGTGATTGTTGGCCGGCGCAGATTCGGTGGGCCGAAGGGCCTGTTTCTAGGTTTGTATCTCAAAGCTAAACGAAACTGAACAGGCCCTGCAGCCCAAAATGTCACCGAATGTTTGGCTGTCCAGCGTTGTAGAGGTGCTGGAGGCAGTGTGAAGAGTCAAGAGCACCAGGAACAGAACAATGAACATGTTACTTGCTGCGGCTTTACAGATACATTAATGCAACAACACATAGATACACTGGTGCAGCTTGATGGCATAGCGGTAGAGTTGCTGCCTTACAGCACCAGAGACCCAGGGTTCGATCCTGACCACGGGTGCTTGTCTGTACGGAGCTTGTTCGTTCTCCCCGTGACCTGCATGGGTTTTCCCTGGGTGCTATGGTTTCCTCCCACATTCCAAAGACATACAGGTTTGTAGGTTAATTGGCTCGGGTAAAGATTGTAAATTGTCCCGAGCTTGTGTAGGATGATGCTAGTGTACAGGGTGATCGCTGGTCGGCACGGACTCAGTGGGCCGAAGGGCCTGTTTCATGCCATATCTCAAAGGTTCCAAGGTATTTTATTGTCACGTGTACCAATTAAGGTACAGTGAAACTCGATTTACCAAACTGCCATACTAA
Organism: Malacoraja senta; assembly: GCA_038087875.1. NCBI lineage: Eukaryota > Metazoa > Chordata > Chondrichthyes > Rajiformes > Rajidae > Malacoraja > Malacoraja senta. Next base: position 390,568,526 of record CM075977.1, read on the forward strand.
AAAAAGCAAGAAGACACACAACTACATAAAAGTTAACATAAACATCCACCACAGCGGATTCCCCACATTCCTCACTGTGATGGAAGGCAATAAAGTCTAATCTTCCTTCTTTATTCTCCCGCGTTCGGGGCAGTCGAACCAAATTAAAATAACAATAATCTATTAGTTATACTGGGTAACCAGGCCATAACATTGCAAGCAGTTGTTCTTAGTGCAAGCTATACAAAGTCCAGAGTGTGGGACATAGTCTAGAGGTGTGTTCATATTTGATAGGCAAGGAGGTGAAAAGTTATTGCAGCTGAAATTGTAATCAGGTGGGCCATGATCTTATTAAAGGGAAGAGCTGGCTGAAGGGGCCGAATGGCTTAGTCCTATTCCTAGTGAGTACAAAATAAAGTGTTAAGAAGCCTCAAGCTGGAGAGGGTACAGAGAAAATTTACAAGGATATTGCCAGGACTAGAGGGCGTGAGCTATACAGAGAGGTTGAGTAGACTGGGACTTCATTCCTTGGAGCGCAGGGGGATGAGAGGGTGATCTTATTGATTCAAGTCAAGAGAGTTTATTGTCATGTGTCCCAGATAGGACAATGAAATTCTTGCTTGCTGCAGCACAACAGAGTATTGTAAGCAAAAATACAGTTCAGTTCAATATACACATATAAAATCATGAGAGGAATTGATCGGGTAGATGCACAGAGTCTATTGCCTAGAATAGGTGAATCGAGGACCAAAGGACATAGGTTTAAGGTGAAGGGGAAAAGATTTAATATGAATCTGAGGGCTAACCTTTTCACACAAAGGGTGTATGGAACAAGCTGTCAGAGGAGGTGGTTGAGGCTGCTCTTGTAAATCATCTCTGTGCCCTTTTCAACTTGACAATATCTTCCCGATAACATGGTGCCCTTAACTGAACACAATACTCTAAATGCGGCCTCACCAACGTCTTATCCAACTGCAACATGACCTCCCAACTTCTATACTCAATATGTGTAGGAAAGAACTGCAGATGCTGGTTTAGATGGAAGGTAGACACAAAATGCTGGAGTAAGTCAGCGGGTCAGACAGCATCTTTGGAGAGATGCTTCTCTCCAGAGATCCTTCTGTCCAGAGATGCTGCCTGGCCCACTGAGTTGTACTCCAGCATTTTGTGTCTACCTTCTATACTCAATGCTCTGACTGATGAAGGGCAATGCACCAAAAGGCTTTTTGACCTGCTGAGCCTCCTATGCTTTCTGAGGAAGTGGAGGCATTGGTGAGCTGAAGAGCCTGTTTCCACACTGTATCACTCTATAACTAAGTCGGTGCAGGAGTTGGCCACTTGGTCCTTCGTGCCTACAACAACGTTTATCCAACATTTATCATGGCAGATCTTCTACCCTGACACAATTTTCCTGCATTGCCCCAACATCCCTTGATTCCCTTAATATCTAGAAATCTTTAATTTAGCTTAGTGATACAGCGCAGAAACAGCCCCTTCGACCCACCTGGTCCGGGCCGACTTGCGATCCCCGCACAGTAACACTATCCTACACACACTAGGGACAATTTCCAATTATACCAAAGCCAATTAATCTACAAACCTGCATGTCTATGGAGTGTGGGGGGAAATTGAGGATATCGGAGGAAACCCACGTTGGTTACAGGGAGAACGTACAAACTCCGTACAGAGAGCATCCGTAGTCAGAATCGACTGGGTCTCTGGCAATGTAAGGCAGCAACTCTACTGGTGTGGCACCATGCCACCATATTTTATTTAATAGGCAGGACAGATTGTCTCTGTTTAGAGTGAACTCTATGACCAAGCCACCACAGTCCATCGGCGTAGAGGATCACAAGTATTTGTCACCATCTAAGTGAAGACATTTCACCACATCTCACTCCCAGAGACCACTACGTTCCTTTAGAATAGAGACGAGGATGAATTTCTATAGCCAGAGGGTGGTGAATCTGTGGAATTCATTGCCACTGGCGGCGGTGGAGGCCAAGACATTGGGCATTTTTAATGCGGAGATTGATAGGTTCTTGATTAGTACGGGTGTTAAAGGTTACGGGGAGAAGGTAGGAAAATGGGATTGAGAGGGAAACGTCGATCAGCCATGATTGAATGGTGGTGTGGACTCGATGGGCTGAATGGCCTAACTCTGTTCCTATGCCTATAGTCTTCCCAGCAACCATCGGGTTCTTGAACACTGTACAACAGTAACCTCAGCATCTATGATCTTTACATCTTCCCGTGTCTTTGATTGCACCACAGACTTTATTTCTTGTACCACATTCACTGCATTCACCCTGACGTCATGAAAGAATTCAGCGCTTCAGTCAGATTGACTGTCAGCTTTCCAAATTCACAACTTCTAGGAGCAGAATTAGGCCATTCGGCCCATCAAGTCTACTCCATCGTTCAATCATGGCTGATCGATTCTTCCCTCTAAATCCAATATTCCTGCCTTCACCCCATAACCCCCGACACCCGTACTAATCAAGAATCTATCTATCTCTGTCTTAAAAATATCCATTGACCTGCCCTCCACAGTCTTGTGTGGCAATGAATTCCACAGATTCACCACCCTCTGCCTAAAGATATTCTTTCGCATCCATTTTCTCGAGGTATGTCCTTTTATTCTGAGGCTGTGGCCTCTAGTCCTAGACTTTCTCAGTAATGGAAACATCCTCTCCACATTCACTCTATCCAGGCCTTTCTTGGTGCTAGAAGCCTGGTCTACTCGATCTATTCACGCGTGGTAAACTCAGCACTTCAGGAAGTTTTGGACATTCTATTTTGCAATCCTTCTGCACCAGGTACACCCTGAAGAGACTGTCCCACTTAGGCAATTTTTTTTTAGGCGACTGCTGGCGACAGTCTCAGTCGTAGCAGGACAAGCTACCACCTGGTCAACGTCAAGCTATGTCAACCAGCGACACAATTCCTCGCGACTCGTGACGTCCACCTACGACCACACCTACGACAACCTACGACCACACAGGCGACAACCAAAGTCAACCTACCTCCACCCCGCGACAAGCTACGACATGCTACGACCCTGTCGGCGACAAATGAAGACTTCTCTTGACGCCCGTAATGACGTAGGATGACGTAGGTTGTCGCCAATGGAAATCATCGAGGTCATCACCCGGCGACAACCAACGTCTCCTGGCGACAACCTACGAAAGCACCTACGACAGGAGAAGACAGGCAACGTCAAGCCCACTGTCGCCGAAAGGTTTTGAACATTTCAAAATCCTGCGGCGACAAGAAAAAAGTTATGACACTTGATGAGACAACTCACGACAATACAGGCGTCACCCCGCGACCATGTGTTGATGGCCTATTTTCCGGCTGTCGCCTAAGTGGGACAGGCCCTTTAGTGGGAATTAAGACAGTACACATTACTCCAACTCTCCGCAAGGCCCTCAATAATTACAGTGATATACCTTTACTCATGTACTCAAATCCCCTTCTAATGAAGTGCAACATACCATTTGCCTTCCCAATTGCTCCATACACCAGCATGTCAGTGATTTGAATGGAAGGACACCGAGGTTCTCTTGAACATGAACGTGAATGTGGTGCAGCGGTAGAGTTGCTGCTTTACAGCGCCAGAAGCCTGGGTTCGATCAAGGCTATGGGTGCTTGTCTGTACAGAGTTTGCACGTTCTCCCCGTGACCGTGTGGGTTTTCTCAGGGTGCTCCGGTTTCCACCCACATTCCAGAGATGTGCAGGTTTGTTTGTTAATTGGCTTCTATTAATTCAACATTGCCCCTACTGTGTAGGATAATGTTAGTGTGCAGGGATCGCTGGTCGGCGCGGACTCGGCGGGCCGAAGGGCCTGTTCTGCGTTATATTTATGAAGTCTAATGTCTAAATCCTTGCACCCTGTGATTGTGGATGTGTCCACAGGTGGAAGTCATACTCTTATGATGGACGAAATCTCAAAGATCCTGGCAAGAGGGGGCCATAACGTGTCGAACTTCCATCAGGTAGTCTATGCTCTAGACGGTGAGTTCTGTGCCTTGTACACATGCATGAGTGCAGTGATCTTTTGTCATATCTTTCCTTTTTCAGAATGTAGGTGAAGCTGGCAAGGCCCGCATTTATTGCCCTTCTCCAATTGTCCAGGACGGGGGGCAGTGTTGAGCCGTCTTCGAAACCCACTGCAGTCATCCTGCAAGAACAATGAAGGAATGATGATATTTTTCAAGTTCGACGCTCTACTTCCTTAGAAGGCTTAGGAAGTCCGGCATATCCCTGACAACGCTCTCAAACTTCTACACATGTACCATGTTCAGGCATTTTGTGCTGTGATGCATCCCGATAAAATGCTTTCAACGGCGCATCTGTAGAAGTTGGTGGGAGTTGCAAGTTGAAGTGAAGGGAAAGCTAATGTTCCGTTTAGAGATACAGGGTGGAAACACGCCCATCGGCCCGCCAAGTCCGCACTGACTAGCGATCCCCACACATTAAGACAAGCCTACTCACACTAGCGACAATTTACACTTATATCAAGTATACAAACCCAAGCCAAATAATCTACTAACCTTTACGTCTTTGGAGTGTGGGAGGAAACCGAAAATCTCTGCGCAAACCCCACGCATTCACGGGGAGAACGTACAAACTCCGTACAGACAGCACCCGTAGCCAGGATCAATCCCGGGTCTCCGGCGCTGTAAGGCAGCAACTCTACTGCTGCGCCACCGTGCCATCCCATGTTCTTCAATGGTTAAATGGTACATTACATGGCACATGTACTGAGGTACAGTGAAATTCATTTCTGTATACAGTTCAGTACAAGTATCACTGTCTTTAGGTATGTTACAATACTTACCTTCAGCGGCGCTGCAATTCTGCCACTGGCCGTGTGCGCGATTTTGGCACCTTTGAGGGGGGGGCGGGGTTAAAACGCGGTTTTCTCCTACCTTGTCCTGGTTAATATTTCGTTGGAGTGCAAACTTTTGCTGAAAAAGCGTTCCGACGGGCGTTTTGTGTGTTTTTTATTTTTATTCGATCGACAAGTTCAACGCTGGAATTATTTAAAAATCAGCTTCGAAAGCCGTCAACGCTGGCAACGGGGACGGATTTCACGCACGGGACAGGTAAACGAAAGCAGTTTATTTTTTTGTATAAAAGTACTTCTTAAGAAGCCTTTAATTCACATTTTTGAATGCGAAACGGTGATTCTTTTCCCCGAACTAACGGCAGAAATTTTCATGCCGAAACGGGGTTAAATTCACCGCAAATCAACGTTCAAAATGATTGCGTTCCAGAAAACCCCACTCGCAATTAAATGCCCATTAATTTACAGGTATTAAACATTAAATTCCTTCCATTTGGCCTGTAAATCCATGACAATGAGATAAAAAAATTATGTTATATTGTGAATTCTTGTGTGAATGTTACTTGGACACTTAGGCTATTTAAAAATGTTAATCTATTCTTAAGAAATTGATAGATGTTTAGATCTAGTAATTGAATTTTGTACTTAGCTACAATTTGGTAACTAACTAATTATATGCTTTAATTTCATGTCATCTAAGTAAGATTGTTTCATATTTGTTTCAGAATGCTTCAATCTATAATAACTGAAAATTTCTTTCAGTTCTCTTAATTTTTAAGAAAGCTATGGGCTTTTGACTGTCCTCGATCACAGCTTTTGTGTTAAGTCAATGGAAAAGCAATAGGGAACAAGAGTAATTCCCGGGTATGAAAATGGCCATAACTATTTTAATGCTGAAGATATGAAAGTGAATTAGGTGTCAAATTAAACTTATTTATGCTTTATCTGATAGGATAAATTACAGACTTGATTTTTAAATTCTCAAAATTTTGTAACATTACTAGACTATCTTCTTCTTATCAAGTCCACACACAAGATTAGAAGTTGTTCAGCCAGAGCTGAACACACTTCTCGTCATCTGCATACAATGGTGTCTGTCTTGTACTTCTTGTGCGTGGTTGTGTGAAAGATTGGTGGAAACAGGGCCGCGACGTGAATGCTCTTTCCTTGACCCCAGTATCACTATAACATAGACACATATTAGAAAAACATCTCAGATAGAGTACAAGTGTGTAGCAGTGGTACACTGAGACAGTATACAGAGTTACCAGTGTGACACCATTTTCCAGTCCCAGGTTGTAAGTGCAGGGATGTTGACCTAACCATGAAGGTCCGTTGTCCTGGTGGTGTTGCAGGGTCGGCCTGGCCAAGCATAGCCGTGGTGTCCTCCGCCGCTGCTCCACCGCTGCAGTCCGCGTGCGGTCCACGTGCTTGGCATCTTGGAGCGGTGCCCGGTCCAGCCGAGCCCCAGGCTGCTGCAGGGCCTCCAGCGGCCCACTCCTCCATCAATTATTACACAAAGTTGTACGCCAAGTAGTATCATCAAGCTGGACTCGGGGAACAGTTTCCTCACCTCTGTTATCAGGGTTTCTGAATGATCCTTCGACACGATACGATACCATAAAACTTTATTTATCGCAGGAGGGAACTTGATCTGCGATAAAATCTGCGACAGTCATAAAAACACAAGATACATGAAACATGAAATTAAAGGGAAAGGATTGGGGATTTGCAAAGATTTGGGTACTTTTTGAGAAAGCTCTGCTCCTTCAACATCTGCAGTAAGATGCTGCAGATGTTCTACCAATCGGTGGTAGCCAGTGCTATCTTCTTCACTGTGGTGTGCTGGGGCAGCAGGGCGAAGGCCGTGGACGCCAATAGGATCAACAAACTCATCAGGAAGGCTGGCTCCATCCTGGGGCAGAGTTGGATTCATGGGAGGTTGTCTTGGAGGGGAGGATGCTCCTCAAACTGCAGAGCATCCTGGACAATACAGCTCACCCCCTCCATGACACACTGGTCAACCTGAGGAGTACCTTCAGCAACAGACTGGTCCCACCAAGATGCAGCACAGAACGCCACAGGAGATCCTTCTTCCATGTGGCTATCAAACGGTACAACTCCCCCCTCCTTCTGTTGTGGGGTAGACTGAGCTGTTAACTGACTCCCCCCCCCCCCCCCCGGCTCTGTCCCTTCTTGTACAGGGCTTCACCGTTCCTGGACGTCCAGTTTACTGTCCAGGTACACTCCAAGGCAGGGGTGGGGAACCTTTTTATGTTGGAATGCTGCATTAAGTTAGATGTAATCTAATAAGGCCGCATCCTAGATACACTTCAAAATGTACATTATTTTGTAAAAATCTAACTACTATATACTAACTTCAAGAAAATGAAAAATATTGTTAATTCTAAAGTTAACTAACCTTTTAATGACTTTGTTGTGACTGCTTTTTGTGGGAAAGCATTTGAATATTTGGTTGCAACATGGAGGTATGCAGTTTCAGCTGATCTTCTAGATGGGTATCCGTCATTTGTGACCTTAACGGCGTCTTGATTTGGGTTAGGTAGGAGAATGTAGATGCGCAGCAATAAGTGGTTGAAAAGCAAGCAAGCATTTTTCATGCGGGGAAGATTATTTCGTTGAATCTTCTTTTACTCTTTGGTATTTTAAATACGTTCATTTTAAGATAAAAATAAAAATAATAAAAGACGAACAAAAACATATTAATAAAAATAAAAGGATTTGTTCTACAAAATTTGGGTTCATTCAAAAGGCCGCACTTAATGGCCTAGAAGGCCGCCGGTTCCCCACCCCTGCTCCAAGGTATTTGTGTAAGAAGGAACCAGATGCTCGTTTAAACTGAAGATAGACACGAAAAACTGGAATAACTCAGCGGGACAGGAAGCATCTCAGGAGAGAAGGAATGGGTAACGTTTTGGGTCAAGTCCCTTCTTCCGAGGTATTTGTACTCCCTGGTAAACTGCACATCCACACCATTGATGGAGACAGGCGTGTTCCTCTCCTCCTAAAGTTCACCACCAACTCCTTAATCTTATCGGTGTTGAGCTGCAGGCCCACACCACTCAACAAAGTCGTTGACTACACCTCTGTTGACTTCGATGAGGGTAATGTCTGATTCGCCTCTATGCCATTTTGGACATTGGACTTTGTCTATGGAACTTGTGCATTACAATGCTGAAAACTATATTCTACATTCAGTCTTCTCTTACCTTCTCCCCAAAATCCACAAACCTGACTATCCTGGCAGACCCATTGTTTCTGCCTGCTCGTGTCCTACCGAACCTGGTTAAATTCCTCCAGTTCTCTGCCTCGGTGGTGGCAGGTTCACTGGATGCTTTCAAGAGAGAGCTAGATTGGGCTCTTAAAGATAGCAGAGTCCTTGCTTTCTCCTCCCCTTCTCAGCTCTCCCTCTGGCTCCACCTCTTCCTTTCTTCCTCCCGCCTCCCCCCCCCCCCACCCTCACATCTGTCTGAAGAAGGGTTTCGACACGAAACGTTGCCTATTTCCTTCGCTCCATAGATGCTGCCTCACCCGCTGAGTTTCTCCAGCATTTTTGTCTAACTTCGATTTTCCAGCATCTGCAGTTCCTTCTTAAACATTCTACATTCAGTCCCTTTGCTCTATCCATTGTACCTGAGTTTGACGATTGTATTTTTTTATAGAATTATGTGATCTGATTAGACTGTGAGTAAAGCAAAGCTTTTAACTGTACCTCAGTACACATGACAATAATACATCTGAACTAAGGGTTGCTGCCTTACAGCACCAGAGACCTGGGTTCGATCCTGACTACGGGTGCTGTGTGTACTGAGTTTGTACGTTCTCCCTGTGACCGCGTGTGTTTTCTCTGAGATCTTCGGTTTCCACCTACATTCCAAGGATGTGCAGGATTGCAGGTTAATTGGCTTCTGTAAATTGTCCCTAGTGTGTAGGGTAGTATACGGCGTGGTCTTGGTGGGCCGAAGGCCTCGTTTCCAAGCTGTATCTCTAAACTAAACTAAGCCAATGCATTACATTCATAAGAATAGGAAAATCTGAAGCAAATCTGGTTTGTTGGATAGTTTATAGGTTGATTGGCCCCTGTAATTTGCCCCTAATTATTATCTGAATGGTGGCCGATTAGGAAAAGGGGAGATGCAACGAGACCTGGGTGTCATGGTACACCAGTCATTAAAAGTAGGCATGCAGGTGCAGCAGGCAGTGAAGAAGGTGAATGGTATGTTAGCATTCATAGCAAAAGGATTTGAGTATAGGAGCAGGGAGGTTCTACTGCAGTTATACAGGGTCTTGGTGAGACCACACCTGGAGTATTGCGTACAGTTTTGGTCTCCTAATCTGAGGAAAGACATTATTGCCATAGAGGGAGTACAGAGAAGGTTCACCAGACTGATTCCTGGGATGTCAGGACTTTCATATGAAGAAGGACTGGATAGACTCGGCTTGTACTCGCTAGAATTTAGAAGATTGAGGGGGGATCTTATAGAAACGTACAAAATTCTTAAGGGGTTGGACAGGCTAGATGCAGGAAGATTGTTCCTGATGTTGGGGATGTCCAGAACAAGGGGTCACAGTTTAAGGATAAAGGGGAAATCTTTTAGGACCGAGATGAGGAAAACATTTTTCACACAGAGAGTGGTGAATCTCTGGAATTCTCTGCCACAGAAGGTAGTTGAGGCCAGTTCATTGGCTATATTTAAGAGGGAGTTAGATGTGGCCCTTGTGGCTAAAGGGATCAGGGGGTATGGAGAGAAAGCAGGTACAGGATACTGAGTTGGATGATCAGCCATGATCATATTGAATGGCGGTGCAGGCTCGAAGGGCCGAATGGCCTACTCCTGCACCTATTTTCTATGTTTCTATGTTTCTAATAAACAAATAAGATTATTAAGGGTTTGGACACGCTCGAGGCAGGAAACAAGTTCCCGATGTTGGGAGTCCAGAACAAGGGGCCACATAATAAGAATAAGGGGTAAGCCATTTAGAACGGAAACGAGGAAACACTTTTTCACACAGAGAGTTCTGAGTCTGTGGAATTCTCTGCCTCAGGAGGTGGTGGACGCCGGTTCTCTGGATACTTTCAAGAAAGAGCTAGATAGGGCTCTTAAAGATAACAGAGTCGGTGGATATGGGGAGAAGGCAGGAACGGTGTACTGATTGTGGATGATTAGCCATGATCACATTGAATGGCGATGCTGGCTCGAAGGGCCGAATGGCCTCCTCCTGCACCTATTGTCTATTATCTATTGTCTAATGTGCAGAAAAATGAATGTGAAAGTTGGATAACATAGAACTAGTGTGAATGGTGGATAGATGTTCAGCATTGCCATGGTGGGCTGAAGAGCCTGTTTGTTTCAATCAATTAATCAAAATACTTTGTCTTTTAGGACATGAGGCTGTGCGGGATGATTATACTTACATCCCTTGGGCTATTGGAGGAAGCTACCCAGAATTACACCGGGGCGTAAAGCAAGCCTTTGCACATAGTGCTCTCAGTGGAAAGTACGTATACAATTTTCAATGCACTTTTTTGTTTTAGATTTTAATTTAGTTTAGTTCATTATTGTCACTGAGGTTCAGTGAAAAGATTGTTGTTGCGTTCTACCCAGTCAGCAAAAGACTGTACATGATTACAGTGAAGCCATCCACAGTACACAGGAACGGGTTAATACAGGGCGGCACGGTGGCGCAACACTAGAGTTGCTACCCCTAGAGCACCAGATACCTGGGTTCGATCCTGACTACGGCCGCTTGTCTGTACGGAGTTTTTAACGTTCTCCCCGTGACCTGCGTGGGTTTCCTCTGGGTGCTCCGGTTTCCTCCCACATTCCAAAGACTGCAAATTTGCAGGTTAAATGTGTACATTTTTGGCGTAAATTTGCTAGTGTTCCATCATCTAAATCATTAATATACATTGTAAATAGTTGCTGCCCCAGCACCGAGCCTTGCGGCATTCCACTCACCACTGCCTGCCATTCTGACAGGTACCCGTTTATTCTTACATTTGTTTCCTGTCTGCCAACCAATTCTCTATCCATGTCATACCCTACCCCCAATACTATGTGCTCTAATTTTGCCCACTAATCCCCTGTGTGGGACCTTATCAAAGGCTTTCTGAAAGTCTAGATACACGACATCCACTGGCTCTGCTTCATCCATTTTACTTGTCACATTCTCAAAAAATTCCAGAAGATTTGTCAAGCAGGATTTCCCCTTCATAAATCCATGCTGACTTGGACCAATCCTTTTACTGCTATCCAAATGCGCTGTTATTACTTCTTTAATAATTGACTCCAGCATCTTCCCCACCACCGATGTCAGGCTAACTGGTCTATAATTCCCCATTTTCTCTCTCGCTCCTTTCTTGAAAAGTGGGATAATATTAGCTACCTTCCAATCCACAGGAACTGATCCTGAATCTATAGAACATTGGAAAATAATCACCAATGCGTCCACGATTTCTAGAGCCACCTCCTTGAGTACCCTGGGATACAGACCATCAGGCCCTGGGGATTTATCAGCCTTCAGTCCCATTAGCCAACCTAATACTATTTCTCGCCTAATGCAAATTGATTTCAGTTCCACTGTCTCCCTAGATCCTCTTTCCCTAGTACATCTGGGAGATTGTTTGTGTCTTCCTCAGTGAAGACAGAACCAAAGTACCTGTTCAACTCTTCTGCCATTTCCTTGTTCCCTACAATAATTTCACCTGTTTCTGCCTTCAAGGGACTTAGTCTTTACTAATCTTTTTCTCTTAACATACCTAAAAAAGCTTTTACTGTCCTTCTTTATATTCTTGGCCAGCTTACCCTCGTACTTCATCTTTTCAGCCCGTATTGCCCTTCTGTTACCTTCTGTTGTCCTTTGAAAGTTTCCCAATCCTCTGGCTTCCCGCTACTCTTTGCTACGTTATACACCTTTTCTTTTAGTTTTATTCCATCCCTAACTTCCCTTGTCAGCCACGGTTGCCTCTTACTCCCCTTAGAATCTTTCTTCCTCTTGATTCTTCCTGTGACATTTCAGGAAAATAAAATCACTGGTTCAATACAGCCACACCCTTTGTAAGCGCAGCATTCCTGGTGTTCTTTTGCTGCGGATAAAGGGCCTGTCCCACTTGGGCGTCATTTGCGCGCAATTTACGCAACATAATATATGCGGCACGCTTGGTGCGTGGTGACTTAGGCAGTGACGCGCGGTCGCATGCGGCGCGCCAGGATTTTGGGATGTACAAAACCTTCGCGCGCCATCTGCGTGACGTGCAAATGACGCCCAAGTGGGACAGGCCCTTAAGGCTTTAAATGGCTTTAAAAGCCATCTGTATGATGGCTTGTCCTGTACGGCTGCCTGTCCTGCAGCTGTCCGTTTTTTTCACTTTTTAATTATTTTTAGTACGTTAAAGTGTGTAGTTGGGGGGTCTAATCTTTTTATGTGGGGGGGGGGAAGGGGGGAAACTGCTTTTTCAAGTCCGTACCTGGTCGGAGTGGCTGCTTTCCTCCGAGCACCACCTTCGACCCGTCCTCGCGGCCTACCAGCGGGGCCTGGAGCGGCGTTTCCTGAGGGGACCTGGCCAGAACCTCGGCCTCGGCGGCGGCACAGCGCTGGAGCGCTATCGCGGAGCGGAGCGAGCGATGCCTTGCCCGTGTCGCCGTGCTGGAACTCCGGTATGCTGGGACCTGCCGATTGAACATCGCGGAGCTGCGGTCTGTGGAGCGGCCAGCTGCGGGCGGCTGTCTGTGGAGCGGCCAGCTGCGGGCGGCGGTGCTGACTTTACATCGGGAGCCTGGGATCTCTCGACGAGATCGCCAGTGGTGGAGCTCCATCCAGCGTGGCCTGTTGGCTTGGAAGCCGCGGTCTCCGGTAAGGAAGTGGCTGTTCCTGGCACCCCAAGCCGCTGAGAGGGCTCTCCCGACGCCGGAGCACCATCACCCGGCGAGAACGTCCTGGAACATCGGGCCTCCGTAGCGGCGACTGTGGAGGCCTCAATAGGCCCGACTATGGGTGGACATGGGGATGGGGACTGGACTTTGTGCCTTCCCTCACAGTGGGAACCATTGTGGGGGGATGTTTTTATGGTTAATGTTAAACTTCTTCTTTAATGCTATGTTGTATTTTTATTAGTGTGCTGCAAGGACATCTGAATTTCCCCTGAATAAGGGGATTAATAAAGTATTTATTATTATTATTATTATTATTATTGTACGAGAGAAAGTGCCATCAGAGAAGGATGGAACTCAGCAGGATATTCAGAAAATATCTAAGTATTCAGATACCAGTGTGTGTTCCCGCTAACGAGGGCAGGGTAAAAGCACAGTGAGAGACTTGAAAAGACAGCATCTTCTTCTTGCGTATGGCGTGCACAGCCTAAAGTTGTAGGACAACTTGTTCTTATTTGATCTTATCTGATTGAGCACACCAGGTTGATTGCATTTGTCGAGACGGGGCAGACCACATGAAGGTTGCAATCTCCCACCCCAAAAGACAGCATGAAAAGTAAAGACAGACACAAAAAGCTCGAGCAACTCAGTGGGACAGGGAGCATCTCTGGAGAGAAGGAATGGGTGACGTTTCGGGTCTGAAGAAGGGTCTCGATCCGCAATGTCACCCATTCCTTCTCTCCAGAAATGCTGCCTGTCCTGCTGAGTTACTCTAGGTTTTTGTATCTATCTTCAGTTCAATCCCACATCTGCAGTGCCTTCTTGCACAGCATGAAAAGTAAGTTGCAATGTTATATCAAAATCTGCACAAAATTATCTCAGAAAGGAAAAGAAATTAAGAGCAAAGCTGATATCCTAAAATTGAAAGAAGGGGCTTGATACGTTATTTGCATCAGAATAAGACTACACATTGACGGATATCGCACGGAAATTAACTGAATCCAGCGTGTGTTTATTTAAATGATTGAAAGATACAGCAGAGAAACAGACCCTTCAGCCCACTGAGTCCACACTGGCCATCGATCACCTGCTCACAATATTTCCATATTATCCCACTTTTGCATCCACTCCCTACACACTGGGGACAATTTACTGAGGCCATTTAACCTTCAAACCTGCACGTCTTTGGAATATGGGAGGAAACGTGCAAACAGACAGCTCCCTGAGGTCAGGATCGAACCATCGAACTCGGGTCTCTGGCGCTGAGGCAGCAGCTCTACCAGCTGCGCCACTATGCCTCCCCCCCCCCCCCCCCCCCCGTAGCAACCTGGTGGAAGTTTATCTTAACAAGGCGTAGTGGGGTATTTGGGACTTAAGTGACTGACAGGTTAAACAGACCAGCTCCTTGACCAACAAAATTATAACAATTGGCAAATAATGTGGAAGACAAGTAAAATGAATTAGACTATGATTATGGACAAAGAATGAAATGAGGGGAGGGAAAGTTCGTAAGTGATAGGAGCAGAATTAGGCCATTTGGCCCATCAAGTCTATTCTGCCATTCAATCGTGGCTGATCTATCTCTCCCTCCAAACCCTATTCTCCTGCCTTTTTCCCCATAACCCTTGATCTATCTAATCCAGATACTAATCAAGAATCTATCTATCTCTGTCTTAAAAATATCCATTGATTTGGCCTCCACAGCCTTCTGCGGCATTGAATTGAAAAGACTAGGCTGAGATTGAAAAAACTAGGCTTGTATTCACTGGAGTTTAGAAGGATGACGGGGTATCTTATAGAAACATATAAAATTATAAAAGGACTGGACAAGCTCGATGCAGAAAAAAAGTTCCCAATGTTGGGCGAGTCCAGAACCAGGGGCCACAGTCTTAGAATAAAGGGGAGGCCATTTAAGACTGAGGTGAGAAAAAACAGAGAGTTGTGAATTTGTGGAATTCCCTGCCACAGAGGGCAGTGGAGGCCAAATCACTGGATGGATTTAACAGAGAGTTAGATAGAGCTCTAGGGGCTAGTGGAATCAAGGGATATGGGGAGAAGGCAGGCACGGGTTATTGATTGGGGGCGATCAGCCATGATCACAATGAATGGCGGTGCTAGCTCGAAGGGCCGAATGGCCTCCACCTGCACCTATTTTCTATGTTTGTATGAATTCCACAGATTCACCACCTTCTGTGTTGGGAGATTGCAACCTTCACATGGTCCACCCTGTTTCAACGAATGCAATCAACCTGGCGGGCACAAACAGAAGATCAAACAGAACAAGTTGTCTTCCAACTTTAGGCTGTGCACGCCTTACGCAAGAAGAAGAAGAACCACCCTCTGACTAAAGAAATTCCAGAAAGACTGATTAAAGAAATACTGATTGGATTAAAAAAATAGGAAAAGGAAAAAAAGATTGAAAATTATATCTTCAGAAATCTCAAAATCAATGGATTGTATGTGTGATTAAACCAGAGAAAGACACACAAAGTGCTGGAGTAACTCAGCAGGTCAGGCATCAATCATCTCCGGAGAACATAGAAAGATGCTGCTTGACCCGCTGAGTTGCTCCAACATTTTGTGTCTACCTTCGATTTAAACCAGCATCTGCAGTTCTCTCCCACACATGGGTAGGTGACGTTTCGGGTTGGGACCAATCTTTCGAGTCGAACCGAAACGTCACCCAGTCTGACCCGAAACTTCACCTATCCATGTTCTTCAGGATTGCTGCCTGACCCGCTGAGTTACTCTAGCACTTTGTGTCTTTTTTCTGTAACCCGACATCTGCAGTTCCTCACACCCATGTAATAGCAGAGAAGACTGGAAACACTCAGCCAGTCAGGCTGCATCTGTGGGAAGAGAAACAGTTCAACAAAAGCTTTTCACTGTACCTCGGTACATCTCGTAATGAACTGAACAGTTCACCTTTCAGGTCAAAAACCCTGTGTCAGACTGGGGAGGAGAAAAATAAAGCTTCAGAAATTGATTTTTATGCAAATTAAACTGTAAACTGTATAAGATGATCAACCAGCTCAGAACTCACCAACACATAAAATTCTTAAAGGATTGGACAGGCTAGATGCAGGAAAAATGTTCCCGATGTTGGGGGAGTCCAGAACCAGTGGTCACCGTTTAACAATAAGGGGTAGGCCTTTTAGGACTGAGATGAGGAAAAACGTTTTCACCCAGAGAGTTGTGAATCTGCGGAATTCTCTGCCACAGAAGGCAGTGGAGGCCAATTCGCTGGATGTTTTCAAGAGAGAGTTAGATTTAGCTCTTGGGGCTAATGGAATCAAGGGATATGGGGAAAGAGCTGGAATGGGGTACTGATTTTGGATGTGATCACATTGAATGGCGGTGCTAGCTTGAAGGACTGAATGGCCTCCTCCTGCGCCTATTTTCTATATTTCCAAGTCCTGCCGTTCAATTCTCACATCGATGACTGAATGTCTGGTTCACATACCCAGCGAGATATAGACCTGTTACGGATGATCCCTGCAATACAGGGGGTAGGTTAGTCAACTAGAAACAGACCCTTCGACCCACCGAATCTGCGCCGACCAGCGATCCCCCGCACACTAACACTATCCTACACACACTAGGGACACTTTACAAATGTACTGAAGCCAATTAACCTGCAAACCTGTACGTCTTTGGAGTGTGGGAGGAAACTGGGAGCTCCCTGAGAAAACCCACGCAGGTCACGGGGAAAACGTACAAACTCCAGAACGTAGTCAGGATCGAATTTGGGTGTCTGGCGCTGTAAGGCAGCGACTCTACTGCTGTGCCGCCCAATAATGTTGTATTTTTTTCGGTAACAGATATTCGATCGAGCAATTCCTCTCAATCTTGCGTTTGCACGCTTACGAATGCGACCAGCTGCTGTCAGATTTGGACGTACTGGCCAGGCTGAGGAAGGAGAACTTTGATCTGCTGGTTATAGAGGCCTTTCACTTCTGCACCTTCCTGCTAGCCGAGAAGCTCGAGGTGCCCTTTGTTGCCATCTACGGCACCTCGTCCTATAACGTGCGCAACCTCCACGTGCCGTCGAACCCCAGTTACGTGCCTGCCTTCATGTCCCACCTATCGGATAGCATGACCTTCCTTGAACGCCTGCAGAACACCTGGGTGCTACTGTTGGGTTACTTTGCTGATCTGAGGTGCTTCAGTTGCTTCGACCATGTTATCCAGAAGCACTTCTCTGGTCAGGACGTGAACCTGGAGGAGCTGCATCGTAAGGCTGAGCTCTGGATCTACAACACCGGCTTCTCCTTGGAATACCCGCGGCCGTTGCTGCCCAACGTGGTCTTTGTGGGTAGTTACCTTTCCAAACCCGCCGAGCCATTGCCCCAGGTAGTTGTTCAGTCCAGTTTAGTTTATTGTCACGTGTGCAGTGGAAAGCTTTCGTTGCATGACGACCAGTCGGCGGAAAGCCAATACATGTTACATGATTACAATCGAGCCATTTACAGTGTAGAGATGTTGCTGCAGGAGTAGAGATTAAAGAGTGGAGCATTGTAATATGTGATTGGAGATTTGCTTCTGTGTTCTAGCACGCAAATAGTCACAAGGGCTGGGCACCATCTCATTTCCATCAGTGGGTTGTTTCTATATTATGTTAAGAATAAGGGGTAGGCCATTCACGACTGAGATGAGGAAAAACGTTTTCATCCAGAGTGTTGTGAATCTGGAATTTTCTGCCACAGAAGGCAGCGGAGGCCAATTCACTGGATGTTTTCAAGAGGGGGTTAGATTTAGCTCTTAAGGCTAAAGGAATCTAGGGATATGGGGAAAAAGCAGGAACGGGGTACTGATTTTAGATGATCAGCCATGATCATATTGAATGGCGGTGCTGCTCGAAGGGCCGAATGGCCTATTCCTGCACCTATTTTTCTATGTTTTCTATACATTCAGTACTTAATTGGGGATTATCCTTGCAATCGGGCTATATACAGTGTACTGAAACATGATAAGGGAATAACGTTTAGTGCAAGGTGAAGCCCAATCAAGGATAGTCCGTGGGTCACCAATGAGGTAGATAGTAGTTCAGGACAGCTCTTTAGCTGTGGTACGATTATAATATCCTTTAGAAGGATATTGGCATGTGTACCGAGGTACAGTGAAAAGCTTTTGTTACGTGCTAACCAGTCAGCGGAAAGACAATAAGCGGAAAGGGGGCGGCACAGTGGCGCAGGGTAGAGTTGCTGCCTTGCAACGCCAGAGACCCGGGTTCGATCCCGACTAGGGGTGCTGTCTGCAAGGAGTTTGTACTTTTTCCCCGTGACCGCGTGGGTTTTTCTTCGAGATCTTCAGTTTCCTCCCACACTCCAAAGATGTTCAAGATTGTAGGTTAAATGGCTTGGTATAGGTGTAAAATGTCCCTAGTGTGTGTAGGAGAGTGTTAGTCCATGGGGATCGCTGGTCGGTGTGGACTCTGTGGGCCGAAGGGCCTGTTTCTGCGCTCTGTCTCTAAACTAAATGGAACTAAATACATGATTACCACCGAGCCATTTACAGTGTATGGGTACATGAGATACATAGGTGGTTGATGCAGTGTGGTTCACGCGTGTGGTCCATGCAGGGAGACGGAGTGTGGCCAGAGAGTGGTGAATCTGTGGAATTCATGGCCACTGCAGCGGTGGAGGCCAAGTCTGAGGAAGTAAATAGCAGGACAGACAAAGGAGAGTCAGTGGATTTTGTTTACCTAGATATTTCTATGGGGAGAAGGCAGGAGAATGGGTTAAGAGGTAAAGATAGATCAGCCACCAAGATGCTCCTATCGTTTATGAAGTCAGCAGGTCAGGCAGCATCTCACAATGTGAAAAGATGGAGTTGTGTATGTGAATTCTGATTTTTATGGCGTTTTATTTTGTTGTGTAGGAAATGGAAGAATTTCTAGCAGGGGACCATGGCTTCATCGTGGTTGCTTTGGGGACTATGGTGGAGTCAATTTCCGATCGGCAGCTGATTAAGAAGATGACCAGAGCTTTCTCTCGGCTACCACAGAAGGTCATTTGGCGATTTAGCAATGTCTCCTGGCCTTCTGACATCAGCCTGCCAGATAATGTGAAAATATACAACTGGCTTCCACAGAATGATTTACTGGGTAAGATGTGGTTTAGTTTAGTTTATCTTAGGGATACAGCGCGGACACAGACCACCGAGTCCGAACCGACCAGCGATCCCCGCACACCCAGGCACGTGCCGTCAGAGTAGGCAAGGTAGGCACTGGTCCCCTCACTGTCCGGTCTACATTGAAAGACACGAACCCGGGCAGTGAATGCCATGCAGTGTCACCCAGCGCAGCATTGAGGCCATGTCCTGCTCCCGGCAGCAGTCGAATTTAAGGATTTGGGGAAGCGGCTGACATGAGCTAGGCCGACGAGTGGCAGGTCAGAGATGTTCAGACGGAGAGCACTGCCAGAGGTGAGCGGGCCGGCAGAAGGCGCTGAGGTCCCTGCAGCCGCTCGCAGCCACCCGAGCTACTTCCCTCCCGGCCACAATGCAGTGGCTCCGCGCCCGGAGCGCCGCGGCAGCGGTGAGGAGTGAGTTACTGGCATGATCCCCGACCCCCTCCTTCTCAACGCTCCTGCCCTCCCCGCAACTTTACCCCTGGCCAGACTCCGCACATGCCTGTGAAAGAAACTCTCCCCCCAATTGGTCCCTTGAACTAGAATTGTCATTCATTAAGATCACAACTGATCCAACTTGTCCCGGTGTGCTCCCGTTTTTCCCTCCATCTCTCCACCTGCCGTCACCCTCCATCCATTCAGTAATTCAGAATGGAGGAGATTCTGGAAGCCTTGGGCAAATTGAATTGTTACTTTCTTTATTTTTATTTTTTTATTTTTTTGAGCGTGAGAAATTCTATGTCCGCCAAGCCTTCTTTCAAAATTTAGCAATTCAAAATGGGTGTGTGACTTCGACGCAGGCGTGTCTTCATTGCCGGGAAATAAGGTACTTTATTAAGAGATATGGCTTTTGAAGACTTTATAAAAGTCGACTGACAGCTTACGGAGAGGAGAACAATCTGCGCATGCGCGGTTTAAGATTTTTTAAAAGCCGACTGACTGCCTACCCTTGAGTAATTAGTCACGGCAAGTGCCTGCCTCACGCTAACACTATCCTATATGCACGAGGGACAATTTTTACATTTACACCAAGCCAATTAACCTACAACCTGTATGTCTTTGGAGTGTGGGAGGCAACCAAAGATCTCGGAGAAAACCCACCCAGGTCACGGGGAGAACGTACAAACTCAATTACAGATAAGCTATCGTAGTCAGGATTGAACACGGGTTGTAAAGCAGTAGCTCCACCGCGCCACCCTCCCAAACATTTTGTGTCCTATCTTGACCCAATTGTCACAATTTATGTGTTGGTAGCAACAAAACAATCTTAACATTCAGGAAACAGGGATGCTATGACAAATAATTCAAAATTCAGGTTTGAAAATTGGTGTTTAGGTTAATTGGTGTTTAGGGTTTAAGATTGTTATAACATATGATGAGCGTTTGACACCACTGGGCCCTGTACTCACTGGAGTTTAGAAGGATGACAATAGACAATAGGTGCAGGAGTAGGCCATTCCTGCCTTCTCCCCATTTCCCTGATTCCGTTATCTTTAAGAGCCCTATCTAGCTCTCTCTTGAAAGTATCCAGAGAACCGGCCTCCACCGCCCTCTGAGGCAGAGAATTCCACAGACTCACAACTCTCTGTGTGAAAAAGTGTTTCCTCATCTCTGTTCTAAATGGCTTACCCCTTATTCTTAAACTGTGGCCCCTGGTTCTGGACTCCCCCAACATCGGCAACATGTTTCCTGGCTCTAGCGTGTCCAAACCCTTAATAATCTTAAATGTTTCAATAATATATCCTCTCATCCTTCCAAACTCCAGAGTATACAAGCCCAGCCGCTCCATTCTCTCAACATATGACAGTCCCGCCATCCCGGAATTAACCTTGTAAACCTACGCTGCACTCCCTCAATAGCAATAGAAAGGATGAGGGGGGACCGCATTGAAACGTACTGAATAATGAAAAGGCTTGGATAGAGTGGATGTGGAGAGGATGTTTCCACTAGTGGGAGAGTCTGGGACTGGAGGTCATAGCCTCAGAATTAAAGGACGTTCATTTAGGAAAGGAGATGAGGAGGAATTTATTTAACCAGAGGGTGGTGAGTCTGTGAAATTTATTGCCACAGAAGGCTATGGAGGCAAAGTCAATGGATATTTTTAAGGAAGAGCTGGATAGATTCTTGATTAGTACGGGTGTCGGGGGTTATGGGGAATGTGGTTAGGTGGGAGAAATAAATCAACGTTGATTGAATGGCGGAGTAGACTTGATGAGCTGAATGGCCTTTCAGCTCTGATCACGTGATCGTATGATTGTCGATTTAACAACGTCTCCTGTGTGACACTATGCTTTCCATGCAGGCCAGCCACAGATCCGAGCGTTCCTTTCTCACGGTGGGATCAACAGTTTGCACCAAGCGGTGTACCACGGGGTCCCCAGTGCTGGGGTTGCCGCTCTTTTATGACCAGACGGACAACGTCATCCGCCTGCAGAGCAAGGGAATGGCCCTTTACATCACCGTGGGCGAGCTGGAAGAGGAGGCTCTAGTCGCCAAGCTGACACAACTCATAACCATTCCCAGGTAACATCTTTCCCCTTAGTTTAGAGATTCATAAACATAGAAAAATAGGTGCAGGAGTAGGCCATTCATCCCTTCGAGACAGCACCGCCATTCAATATGATCATGGCTGATCATCTAAAATCAGTGCCCCGTTTCTGCTTTCCCCTCATATCCTTTGACTCCATTAGCCCTAAGAACTAAATCTAACTCTTTCTTGAAAACATCCAGTGAATTGGCCTCCATTGCCTTCTGTGGCAGAGAATTCCACGGATTCACAACTCTGGGTGAAAAGTATTTCCTCATCTCAGTCCTAAATGGCCTACCCCTTATTCTTAAACTGTGACCCCTGCTTCTGGACTCCCCAACATCAAGAACATTTTTCCTGCATCTAGCCGGTCCAATCCAGCGCGGAAACATGCCCTTTGGCCCACCGATTCCATGCCGACCAGCGATCCCCGGACACTAGCATTACCCTACACACACTAGGCACAATTTACAATCTTTACCGAAGCCAATTAGCCTACAAACCTGTATGTCTTTGGTGTGTGGGAGGAAACCGGAGCACCTGGATAAAAACCACACAGGTCACGGGGAGAACGTACAAACTCCATACAGACAGCACTCATAGTCAGGATTGAACCCGGGTCTCTGGTGCTGCAACAATACGATGCGATAGAACTTTATTCATCCCAGGAGGGAAATTGATCAAATTAAGGCTGTAAGGTAATAACTCTACCGCTGCACCACTGTGCCACCCTAATCAGATTTAATCAGCTAAGTATTCTGTGCATTTCATAGCTTAGCATAGAAGGGAATTGACAAAGAATTACTCTATGACATTGCTGATCTATCTTTCTCTCTCAACCCTATTCTCCTGCCTTCTCCCCATAACCATTGACACCTTTACTAATCAAGAATCTGTCAATCTCCGCCTTAAATATACACAATGACACGGCCTCCACAGCCTCTGTGGCTATGATTTCCACAGATTCACCACCCTCTGACTAAAGAAATTCCTCTTCATCTTGTTTCTAAAGGTACGTCCTTTCATTCCGAGGCTACGCCCTCTGGTCCTAGACTCTCCCACTAGTGGAAACCTCCTCTCCACATCCACTATATCCAGGCCTTTCACTATTCGGTTGTGCAGGCGCAGTGCTGTCAAACCTTCATTATAAGTTAATCTTAACATCACCGGATCATTCTCATAAATCTCCTAGAGATCGCGTAGGCCAAGGCAGACTGAGCGAGAGGCGCTATGTGAATGTTGCTCTATCTTTTCAGCTTCAAGCAGAATGCCCTCAGGACGAGTAAGCAGCTAAGATACCAACCGTTCTCTGCGGCCGAACTCACCAACAGGTGGATCGACTCAATACTGAAGATCGGAAGTGGGGACCACTTAAAACCTCATTCTTACCAAAATGCCCACCTATGAGCTGTACCTACTGGACATCTGTGGCTTTGTGTTGGCAGTTGTGGTGCTGGTGTTATTCTGTGTCTACAAGATCTCCAGGAGCCTGTTATCCAAAGTCCTAGCACAATTTCAGCCTCCCACAACTGAAGAAAAACAGAAGACCACATAGGAGAATGTGTCAGGCACACATACGTGTATCTCTAATATGTTTTATTTTTATATATATTACTAAAAATCTGATCTTGACCACTCCTGTTGTTCTGTATATTGATTTTAGGTAAAACGCTGCCACTTACGGCTGTGATTTTTGGCCATCTTACTCAGAGTCCCCCTCTGCTGCGCAGGACAAGTGGATTTTTCCCATCGATGAAAAATAAAAGTGTTATTCTTGTTTTAAAAATGTTGAGATTCTCTCTCCTGAAGGCCACGCCCCTTCCGGAGGGACTATAAAACCCGGACGTGTTGCGTGCCTCAGTCTACAAGATGGGGGAGCTAGAGGGTCACGTCTCTCAGTCTGAGCTGTGAATAACACTGAACACATGTTTACTAAACTGAGTGGTTTTACTGACTTGTCAGTTCCCTTAATGTAGTTTGAAAATATAGTTTGGAAATGCTAAAGCTGTGTTGCCTTGGTTTGGAAATGCTAAAGCTGTGTTGCCTTTGTTGGAAATGCTAAAGCTATGTTGCCTTTGGTTTGGGCATGCTAAAGCTGTGTTGCCTTTGGTTTGGAAATGATTAAAGTTGCCTTGCCTAATTAAAGTTGCTGTGCCTAATTAAAGTTGCCTTGCCTACTATATAATTAAAAGTCTAATCTTGACCACTTCCTGTTTACGCTTTATATTGAATTTAGAAAAATCAATACCACGTACGGCTGTCTTGGCCATCTTACTCAGAGTCCCCCTCCGCTCATCAGGTGCCGCAGGATTTTTCCCATCGATGAAAAATAAAAGAATTATTAGTGTTTAAAAAATGTTGAGATTCTCTCTCCTGTCAATCATGCCATGAAGGCCACGTCCCTTGAGGGGGAGGGACTATAAAACCCTGAAGTGTGGGTGTGGCTCAGTGTCTGCAAGATGGAGGACGGAGAGGTCACGGCTCGCTGTCTTTAGTGGCCTTGCACCCTGCTTGAACTGGTATGAAACTGCACTTGAATTTGGAGGCCTTGCACCCTGCTTGAAGTGGTAAGAAACTGCACTTGAATTTGGTGGCCTTCCTGCTTGAAATGGAATTTCAAGGAATAGCCATGAGTCTACTGCCAGCCCACCAGCCGTGAGTGAGTGAGCTGCCAGCACAACAGGCTTGAGTGACTGAGCCACCAGCCCAATAATCCATTCAGCCCACAATGTCCATACTAGCCCTCTGGAAACCAGTCCCTTCAGCCACACACAGACTAGCACTCCAGAACCCCCCCCCCCCCCACCCCCCAATGGCCACCAATATTGGAATTGGTGGGGATGTGGAATATTGCGTTGGGGACCAGCCCTCCCGTGTGATGCTGGAACCCAATGGGTCCCACTTTGTCTAGTGTATGTATATGTGTGTGTATATATATATGTGTATGTATATATATGTGTGTGTATATATATGTGTATATTTGTGTATATATATGTGTGTGTGTATATATGTGTGTGTGTATATATATGTGTATATGTATGTGTATATATATGTGTGTGTATATATATATATGTGTATATATATGTGTATATATATATGTGTATATATATGTATATATATATGTGTTTATATACATATATGTGTTTATATACATATATGTGTATATATATATATATATATATATGTGTGTGTGTATATAATTAAAACTCTGATCTTGACCACTTCCTGTTTGCGCTGCATATTGATTTTAGAAAGAACGCTACCACTTACGGCTGTGATTTTTGGCCATCTTAGAGTCCCCCTCCGCTGTGCAGGACAATAGGATTTTTCCCATCAATGAAAAAATAAAAGACTTATTAATGTATTCAAAATTTTGAGATTCTCTCTCCTGTCAATCACGCCATGAATGCCACGCCCCTTCCGGTGGGAGGGGGAGGGACTATAACACCAGAAGTGTGGAGGTGCCTCAGTTCTCTGCAAGATGGGGGGAGCGACAGGTCACGACTCTCAGTCTGAGCTGTGAATAACAGTGAACACATGTCTACTAAACTGTGAGTGGTTTTACTGACCTGTGAGTGCCCTTAATGTGGTTTGAAAATGTAAAAGTAGCCTTTGAAAATACAAAAGTTGCTTTTTGTTTGAAAATGCAAAAATTGCCTTTGGTTTGACAATGCAAAAGTTGCCTTTGGTTTGAAAATGCAAAAGTTGCCTTTGGTTTGAAATGCAAAAGTTGTTTGCTGCAGGTCCCGTGGGAACAGAACTTCCAGCTCAACGTCTAATCTGCACCTGTTGCAACAAGTCCAAACATTTTCAGACTCACAGGACCACTCGAAGCTGCCCACGAGGACGATCCAATTAGCACATATGAGGAGTCCACTGTGCATACACTCCTACACACAGCTGGTAAGCTTTTGGATCCGTCTGTGTCCATGCTAATTAACAACAAGCCTGTGAAGGCCAAATTGGATACTGGGGCTCGCGTGAATGTAATGTCTCTGCATGTCTACAACAAGATAAAAAATAATGAGACCTTGAC
>CM075977.1:390594143-390656476 GCA_038087875.1 Malacoraja senta
GAAAGATAGATCAGCCATGATTGAATAATGGAGTAGACTTGATGGCCTAATTCTACCCCTATCACTATGACCTTATGATCTTATGATTTGCAGTCTTTTACGAAAGGTAGAGGAATCATGAACTGGTGCGCATAATTTTAAGGTGAGCGGGGAAAGATTTACTAGGAACCTGAGGGGCACACAGATGCTGGTGGGTATGTGTAACGAGCTGCCAGAGGAAATGGTTGAGGCAGGCACAATAATAACATTTGGACAAGTGCATGAATAGGAGATGTTTAGAAGGATATGGGCCAAATATGGGCATATAGATGCGTTAGATGGTTTGCATGGATGAGTTGGGCTGAAGTGCCTGTGTCCTTGCTGTGTGACTCAATGACTCAAGACATCACTTTAACTCTTCCACACCTAGAATATCCAAAAGTTAAAAATTAGATTCCCAAACCTAGAGAAACATCATGGGGCACAAGATTTTTTTCAAATTCAGTTCAGAGAAATAAAAATAATGGCGATGGATTACACTAATGAGCTATTCAAAATATGTGCAGGTTTGTAGATTAATTGGCTTCTGCAAATTGTCCCTAGTGTGTAGGATAGAACTAGAGCATGGGGATCGCTAGTTGGCGTGGACTCAGTGGGCTAACAAGTCTGTTTCCGTGCTGTATCTCCAAACTGAACTAAACTAAACACAAATGGCCCCTTCATCCTGTATAGAAGCTGGAAGATCAGCTGATGAGACGCTAAGGAATATTGCAAATCTGCATCTTCAGAATTAAAATCGCAGTGATAACACTCCTGGTATTTAATTTAAATTGCTAATGCTGAACTATGATCGGGGTGGCAAGGTGGTGCAGTGGGTAGAATTACTGCATACAGTGCCAGAGACCCGGGTACGATGCTGACTACAGGTGCTGTCTGTACGGAGTTAGCATGTTCTCCCTGTGACTGCGTGGGTTTTCTCCGGGTGCTCTGGTTTCCTCCCACCTTCCAAAGATGTACAGCTTTGAGGGCTAATTGACTTGGTAAACAGTCCCTATTGTGTGTAGGATAGTATTAGTGTGAGAGGATTGCTGGACTCAGTGGGCTGCCGGGCCTGTTTCCATGCTGTATCACTAAACTTAACTAAGAAAAAATTGACAATGCTACTGTGGTGAAAGAATTCCATATTGAGTACCAAGTTGTAAATCCATGCATTGTCCCATGTCTTAGTTTGGCAATCCGATTGAGCTCAGGATGGGATCTTACTGTGAGTAGGAAGATAGACACAAAGAGCTGGAGTAACTCAGCAGGCCAGGCAGCATCTTTTAGTTTCGTTTAGTTTAGAGATACTGCACGGAAACAGGCCCATCGGCCCACCTGGTCTGCGCCGACCAGCGAGCCCCACACATTAACACTATCCTACACACACGAGGGAAATTTTAAAAAAACATTTACCAAGCCAATTTACCTCGAGACCTGTAGGTCTTTGGAGTGTGGGAGATAACTGAAGATCTCAGAGAAAACTCATGCAGGTCACGGGGAGAAAGTACAAACTCCTTACGGACAGCATCCGTAGTCAGGATCGAACCCGGGTCTCCAGCGCTGCATTCGCTGTAAGGCAAAAACTCTACCGCTGTGCCACCCTATCTCTAGAGGAAAGGAATAGGTGACATTTCGGGTCGAGACCCTTCTTCAGTCTGAAGAAGGGTCTCGACCTGAAACATCACCTACTCCTTCTCTCCAGAGATGCTGCCTGTCCCGCTGAGTTACTCCAGCATTTTGTGTCTATCTTCGGATTATACCAGCATCTGCAGTTCCTTCCTACACATTACTATGAGTAGGCCCCAAGCAAAAATTCTCCCAAAGGTCAGGTTTTGCTGTTATGATTTACAGAGGGAACTCACATTCCCATTTTTGTCATAACACTTCATTATAAACTACAATGAATTCTTATTTCTTCGGCTGGGAGACCGTAATGTTTCCAAATTAGTACCGTGCGTGTGTAACAGGCTGAGAGCTCGCTCTGAGCTCTGATGCTAATTTACATCAGAACAATTTTTTATCAACTACAGCACAGCTAAAAAAAACATGGTAAAGCACTTCAGAAACCACAACAACCAGCCTCCTCATTTCAGCATCAATAATTAAAGAAGAGCTCAGTAAATGTTGAGTTGGTCACTGCAGAAATCAATTAAAACCATTCTTTTGTCCCTGTCTCTGTCAGTCCCTGGCATGTTTACATTGAATTACGCAGCTCAGAAACAGGCACTTCAGCCCATGAGTCAACTCCAACCCTTCAAACCTCATGCTCATGCTGTACTAGTTTAGCTTAGTTTAGTTTAGTTTAGTTTAGTTTAGTTTAGAGATACATCACGGAAACAGGCCCTTCGGCCCACCGACCAGCGAACCTCGCATATTAACACTATCCTACACACACTAGGGACAACTTTCACACTTACCAAGCCAATTAACCTTCATACCTGTACGTCTTTGGAGTGTGGGAGAACGCGGTCACGGGGAGAACGTACAAACTCCGTACAGACAGCACCCGTAGTCGAGATCGAACCCGGGTCTCTGGTGCTGCAAGAGCTGCAAGGCAGCAACTCTACCACTGTACACCGTACCAATAATCCCATCTATTTCTCCATATTCTTCACAAATAGGTGGGCGGCACGGTGGCGCTGCGGTAGAGTTGCTGCCTTACAGCGCCAAATGTCGCCAAAAACATATCCTGGACCACCCATATTGAAGCAATGGCCAAGAAAGCACACCAACGCGCTTCTTTTTCCTCAGATGGCTTAGGGGTTACGGCATGTCCCCGATAACTCTCACCAACTTCTACAGATGCGCTGTTGACAGCATTTCATTGGGATGCATCACAGCTTGGTTTGGGAACAGCTCCATCCAAGATTGCAAGAAACTGCAGAAAATTGTGTACGCAGCCCAGACCATCACACAAACCAACCTCCCTTCCATTGACTCCATTTACACCTCACGCTGCCTCAGCAAGGCCAGCAACATAATCAAGGATTAGTCGCTCCCTGGCCACTCCTTCTCTCTCCCATCAGGCAAAAGGTATAGAAATGTGAAAACGCACACCTCCAGATTCAGGGACAATTTCTTCCCAGCTGTTATCAGGCAACTGAACCATCTTACCACAACCAGAGAGCAGTCCTGAACTACTAACTATCTTGTTAGAGACTCTTGGATTATCTTTGATCGGACTTTACTAGCTTTACCTTCCACTAAATATTATTCTTTTTATCGTGTATCTGCACACTGTGGACGGCTTGATCATAGAAACATAGAAAATAGGTGCAGGAGTAGACCATTCGGCCCTTCGAGCCTGCACCGCCATTCAATATGATCATGGCTGATCATCCAACTCAGTATCCCATCCCTGCCTTCTCTCCATACCCCCTGATCGCTTTAGCCACAAGGGCCACATCTAACTCCCTCTTAAATATAGCCAATGAACTGGCCTCAACTACCTTCTGTGGCAGAGAATTCCACAGATCATGTATCGTCTTTCCGCTGACTGGTTCGCATGCAACAAAAGCTTTGTACCTCAGTATACGTGACTATAAACTAAACTCAAACTAAACTCAGGGACCCGGCTTCGATCCTGAATACAGTAAAGATTGTAAATTGTCCCTGGTGTGTAGGATTGTGCTCGTGTGCGGGGATAGCTGGTCGGCGCAGATTCAGTGGGCCGAAGGGCCTTTTTCGGCGCTGTATTTCTCAACTAAACTAAACTAAATCATGGCTAACTTAGTGATTTAGGCTGCAGTTGGAGTATTCTGTGCAGTTCTGGTCACCCTGTTACAGGAAGGATGTGGAGGTTGCTGCAAGGCCTCCACCATCACCTAGGGATCTTATAGAAACAAATACAATTATTAAGGGATTGGACAGGCTAGATGCAGGAAACATGTTCCCGATGTTCGGGGAATCCAGAACCAGGGGTCACAGTTTAAGAATAAGGGGTAGGCCATTTAGGACTGAGATGAGGAAACACGTGTTCACCCAGAGAGTTGTGAACAGTCTTAGAGTCATAGAGTGATACAGTGTGGAAACAGGCCCTTCGGCCCAACTCGCCCACACTGGCCAACAATGTCCCAGCTACCCTAATCCCACTTGCCTGTTCATGGTCCATAACCCTCCAAACACTACCTCCTCTGGCAGCTTGCTCCATACACCCACCACCCTCTGTGTGAAAAAGCTACTCCTCGCTTTCCTATTAAATCGTTTCCCCTACACCTTGAACCTATGTCCTCTGGTCCTCGATTCCCCTACTCTGCATCTACCCGATCTATTCCTCTCATGATTTTGTGTACCTCTATAAGATCTCCCCTCATCCTCCTACGCTTCATGGAATAGAGACCCAGCCTACTCAACCTCTCCCTATAACTCACATACTCTAGTCCTGGCAACATCCTCATAGATCTTTTCTGAACCCTTTCAAGCTTGACAATATCTTTCCTATAACACGGTGCCCAGAACTGAACACAATATTCTAAATGCGGTCTCACCAATGTCTTATACAACTGCAACATGACCTCCCAACTTCTATACTCAATACTCTGATTGATGACGGACAAAGTGCCAAAAGCCTTTTTGACCACCTTATCCACCTGCGACTCGACCTTCAAGGAACCATGCACCTGCACTCCTAGATCCCTCTGCTGTGCAACACTCCCCAGAGGCCTACCATTTACTGCTAGGTCCTGTCCTTGATAGACTTCCCAAAATGCAACACCTCACACTACTCTGTATTAAATTCCATCAACCATTCCTCCACCCACCTGGCCAATCGATCCAGATCCTGCTGCAATCGTTCACCACCATCTTCACTATGTGGTTGAATCTGTGGAATTCTCTGCCACAGAAGGCAGTGGAGGCCAATTCACTGGATGTTTTCAAGAGAGAGTTAGATTTAGCTCTTAGGGCTAAATATATCATGGGATATGGGGAAAAAGCAGGAACGCGGTACTGATTTTAGATGATCAGCCATGATCATATTGAATGGTGGTACTGGCTCGAAGGGCCAAATGGCCTACACGTCCACCTATTTCCTATGTTTCTATGTTTCTCCATCCAGATCGTCCAGCGAACTGTCATCCATCTCCTCGCCCGGACACCTTCAGCTTTTGTAAGATATTGTAAGTCACTATCTTAACAGGCCTTGCCCTCGTGCCTACCATCACCAGCTCCCTCTATCCTCCTCTCGGTTCTCTGATCCATGGGGGGGAGCAGGGGCCGAGCTTGGCGGCTCCCTCTACAGGCTGCGACCCGCCAGTCCTTCCGCGAGGATCACCTGTCCTCGGTTAGAGTATTATCTCTGTAGAGAGCTTGGACAAACCTGTATCGGACCTGGGACGTTGGTGCTGTAAAGGCCCTGTCCCACTTTCCCGAGTTACTCACGAATTCTCCCGAGTTTTCCCCTTGATTCAATCTCAGAGATTGTCCTTAGAGAGTCCGTAGGAGTCCGTAGCGAGTCCGTAGGAGGCCGTAGATATTTTGTAGCGGCTCCTAATGCCAGCCGTAGGTACTCGGGGCATCAGGTAAGTAGAGACGTTTTTTCAGCATGTTGAAAAATGTCCACGAGTAAAAAAAATAGCCCCGAGTACCTACGGCTGGCTATTACTGTAATTCTCCAAGTTTGAATCAAGGGGAAAACTCGGGAGAATTCGTGAGTAACTCGGAAAAGTGGGACAGGCCCTTAATTCTCCGAGTTTGAATCAAGGGGAAAACTCGTGAGAATTCGTGAGTAACTCGGTAAAGTGGGACAGGCCCTTAAGGCAGCAACTTTACCGCTGCGTCACCGTGCAACAGAAATGATCGATGAACATGTTTAATTCAGCTGTTAGCCTGGTCGAATGTGAAGGCATTGCATGAAGGAGAGGTTATTTGACCTATAAAGACCTAACTTTTAAAAAGTCCATTTATTAAACAAACATCTGATCCTTAATGAGCCACAAAGGTTTAATCAAGCCTCGCCTGACCTATTTGGCTTTACATCCAGCAGATGGCTTCAATGAATTTGAAATGAGCCTCGGATATAATGTGTACAAACTCCAAATAGGATGTGTGCCTGCATCCATACCAAGTAAGATCAGTCTGAAGAAGGGGCTCGACCCAAAACGACACCCATTCCTTCTCTACAAAGATGTTGCCTGTCCCGCTGAGTTACTCCAGCATTTTGTGTCTATCTTCCATACCAAGTAAGGTCAGTCTGAAAAAGGGTCCCAACTCAAAATGTCATTTGAATTCCACAGATTCACCACCCTCTGACTAAAGAAATTCCTCCTCACCTTTCTAGAGAAATGTCCTTTTATCTGAGGCTATGCCTGGCCCTAGACTCTCCCACTAGTGGAAACATCTTCCCCACATTCACTCTATCCAGGCCTATCCAGGATCTTATTTAGGATGTGGGAGGAAACCAGGGCACCTGGAGGAAACCCATGTACTCACACATACAAAATCCACACAGAGGCAGCAGCAAAGGTCAGGATTGAACCTGGATCTCAGGAGCTTGTGAGACAGTGGCTCTGCTTGCTGTACCACTCTGCTGCACCCAGGGATACAGGAATACATCGTATTCTTTGGTCCTGTCCCACTTACGCGACTTTTTCGGCGACTGCCGGCACCCGTCATAGGTCGCCGAAAATGTTCAACATGTTGAAAATTCAGCAGTGACCAGAAAGACGCTACGACCCTTTGGGTAACTAGGAGACTACTCACGATCATACGGGCGAGCACCTGGCGAGGGTGACACCCCGCGACATGTCGCCATTCAATTGAAACGAGGAAACAAAAGATTTGTAACTTTGAAAAAGCTGGGCAATAAAAATCACAGTGTAAGGAAATGAAATGTCATGAGGGCAGCACGGTGGGGCAGCGGAAGAGTTTCTGCCTTACAGCGCCAGTGACCCGGGTTCAATCCTGATCACGGGTGCTGTCTGTACAGAGTCTGTATATTTCCCCACAAACAGGTGGGTTTTCTCTGGGTGCTATGGTTTTTTTCCCAGGCTCCAAAGACGTACAGGTTTGTAGGTTAATTTGTGTGCAGATACTAAGGTAAAAATTGTATATTGTCCGCAGTGTGCAGCATCGTGTTAAGGGCCTGTCCCACTTAGGAGACCTAAACAGCAACCTCTGGTGACCTTGCCCGCCACCTAAGGTTTCCATGAGGTCACAGGAGGTATTGGTCACTCTCCCTAATGATCGAAAGTGGTTTCCGCGTGGTCGAGGCTTCATCTAGGTTGCTGCTATTTTTTCATCATGATTAAAACCGGCCTCGACTAAAAATAGGTTGCCGTTTAAAAAAATCAACAATTTTTTAGTCGCAGGTCTAGTCGAAGCTGGTTTTCTTCATAGTCGAGGAAGGTTTTCAACATATGCGTGGGAGGTGGTAGGAGGATGCAAGCCACCTTGACCTTGATTTTTTTTTTTGGGTGGCGGGCAAGGTCACCAGAGGTTGCTGTTTAGGTCTCCTAAGTGGGACAGGCCCTTTAGTATGCAGGGATCGCTGGTTGGCGTGGACTCGGTGGGCCGAAGGGCCTCTTTCCGCGGTGTATCTCTGAACTAAAAACAATATTTGGGCAATTTGTTTACTGGATGGAGTCAAAGAAAAATAAAGAGTTTCAAATCCAACATGACCAAGATACTGTCACACGGAGTCAAGATCTCTTTTCCAGCCTTTACAAGCGATATCGTTCCACCATGCTCTCCCATTCTACAATCAGTCTGAAGAATGGTCCCGACTTAAAGTGTCACCCCTCCGTTTCCTTCACAGATGCTGCCTGATCCACCGAGTTCTTCCAGTTCTTTTTTGCTCTAGATTCTAGCATCTGCTGTTCCTTGAATCTACCTGGTCAAGATCTCCATTTCAGTTCAGTTTCAGTTCAGTTCAGTTCAGTACAAATCAGTTCAGTTTCCACGAGCAGGTGAGTCTAGGACTAGAGGTCATAGGAGGGCGAGACAGGAGAGAGAGATATGGTGATGATTGAATGGTGGAGTAGACAATGGGCCGAATGGTCTAATTCTACTCCTATCCCGTATGACCTTATGACCAAATCATTTTATTGTCACGTGCACCGAGGTACAGTGAAAAGCTTTTGTTGCGTGCTAACCAGTCAGCAGAAAGACAATACATGATTACAATCAAGCCATCCACAGTTTACAGATACATGATAAGGGAATAATGATCAGTGCAAGGTAAAGCCAGTCCAATAGTAGTTCAGCACTGCTCTCTGGTTGTGGCAGGATGGTTCAGTTGCCTGATAACAGCTGGGAAGAAATTGTCCCTGAATCTGGAGGTGTGTGTTTTCACACTTCTGTACCTTTTGCCTGATGGGAGAAGGGAGAAGAGGGAGTGGCCAGGGTGCGACTCATCCTTGATTATGCTGCTGGCCTTGCCGAGGCAGCGTGAGGTGTAAATGGAGTCAATGGAAGGGAGGTTGGTTTGTGTGATGGTCTGGGCTGCGTCCACAATTCGTTGCAATTTCTTGCGGTCTTGGATGGAGCTGTTCCCCAAACCAAGCTGTGACGCATGAGAGTTGTTGGGGTCATGCCAAACTTCCTAAGCCTTCTAAGACGCAGAGGCATTGGTGTGCTTTCTTGGTCGTTGCTTCAATATGGGTGGTCCAGGAGAAGTTGTTGGTGATATTTACTCTTTGGAATTCAACCACCTCTACTTCGGCGGCATCAACGCAAACTGGAGTATGGGCGCAGCTTCGCTTCCTGAAGTCCATCACTATGTCTTGCTGACATTGAGAGAAAGGTGCTTCTTCTTATCCAGTCCTTACACAAGATTAGAAGTTGTTCATCCAGAGCGGAGCACACTTCTCGGCATCTGCACACAATGGCGTCTGTCTTGTCGCTTCTTGTGCTTCTTGTGCGTGGTGGTTATGAAAGACTGGTAGAAACAGGGCTGCGACGTGAACGCTCTTTCCTTGACCCCGAGAGAAAGGTTGTTGTCTCAACATCAGGACACCACGATGCTCAATCTCTTCCTGTACTCCGACTCATCATTATTTAATATCTTGCCCACAATGGTGGTGTTGTCTGCGAATTTGTACATTTACAGTGAAGAAAGACTCAAGGTGAGGGAAATAGTCAGAGCTGGGAGGTCTATGATGTTGCAGGTTGAAACATCACCTATTCTTTCCACTGCACACATCTCTTTTCATCTCCAAAATTCATCTCCACATGTGAAAAATCCAAAACTTCTTTGCTCATCAAAACATAAGGTTCTGAAGGAACTCAGTCGGTCAGGCTGCATCTGTTGTGGGTTTGAACAGATGATGGGTCAGGACCCTTCTTCAGACTAATCCTACTTAGTATGGATATAGGCGCACGTCATATTTAGAGTTTGCACACATCATACCCTGGGGTCCCTTCAGATTGATTGAAGACATTCGCCTGATGTAAACGCCAATGGGTCATGAGAGGCTGGGTGAAATTGTTGTGGACCATTAGGGATCAGACGCTTGTTTAATAAATGGACTTTGCTAAAGTTAGGTCCAACAAATAATAAATCCAAAAAGGGAATTCAGAAGAAGTCTGATTTTGGAGATAGTTAAAACTCACGTGTTGGTAAATAACAGAGATGGATTTAATGTGGAGTTGGATAAGTACCTGAAGGTGAAAGGTAGAACATAGAACATTGTACAGAAACAGGCCTTTTGGCCCACTGAGTCTGCGCCGAACATGAACATCGGTGCAACCAAGCATAGACTCGATGACTGTTTTTGACGAACACTTACATTCAGTCCACCAAGGCCTATGGGATCTCCCGGTTGCTAAACATTTAACTCCTCTTCCCTTTCTCATACTGACCTTCCTGTTCTGGGCCTCCTCCATTGCCAGTGTGAGGCCATATAGTGTTGTAGAGTGATGCAGCGTGGAAACAGGCCCTACGGCCCAACTTGCCCACACCGGCCAACATGTCCCAGCTACACTAGTCCCACCTGCCTGCGTTTGGTCCACATCCCTCTTAACCTGTCCTATCCATGTACCTGTCCAACTGTTTCTTAAACTTTGGAATAGTCCCAGCCTCAACTACCTCCTCTGGCAACATGTTCCATACACCCACTACCCTTTGTGTGAAAAAGTTACCCCTCAGATTCCTAATAAATCTTTTCCCCTTCACCTTAAGCCAATGTCCTCTGGTCCTCGATTCACTAACTCTGGGCAAGAGACTCTGTGCATCTAACCGATCTATTCCTCTCATGATTTTATGCACGTCTATAAGATCACCCCTCATCCTCCTGCGCTCCAGGGAATAGAGACCCAGCCTACTCAACCTCTCCCTTTAGCTCAGACCCTCTAGTCCTGGCAACATCCTCATCAATTTTCTTTGTACCCTTTCCGATAACATGGTGTCCAGAACTGAACACAATACTCTAAATGTGGTCTCACCAACGTCTTATACAACTGCCACATGACCTTCGAGCCAGCACCGCCATTCAATGTGATCATGGCTGATCATTTACAATCAGTACCCCGTTCCTGCCTTCTCCCCATATCCCCTGACTCAGCTATCTTTAAGAGCCCTATCTAGCTCTCTCTTGAAAGTATCCAGAGAACCGGCCTCCACCGCCCTCTGAGACAGAGAATTCCACAGACTCTCTGTGAGAAAAAGTGTTTCCTCATCTCTGTTCTACATGGCTTACTCCTTATTCTTAAACTGTGCCCTCTGGTTCTGGACTCCCCCAACATGGGGAACATGTTTCCTGCCTCTCTCGTGTCCAAACCCTTAATAATCTTATATAAGATTATGAAGGGTTTAGAAGGATTATATAAGATTCAATAAGATATCCTCTCATCCTTCTAAATTCCAGCGAAGACATGCCCAGCCGCTCCATTCTCTCAGCATATGACAGTCCCGCCATCCCGGGAATTAACCTTGAGAACCTAGGTACGGGTTGCGTGAGGAATAAATGGAGTCAATGGAAGGGAGTTTAGTTTGTGTGATGGTCAGAGCAGCGTCCGCAATTCTCTGCAATTTCTTACGGTCTTGGATGGAGCTGTTCCCTAAACCAAGCTGTGATGCATCCCGATATAATGCTTTCTACGGCGCATCTGTAGAAGTTGGTGAGGGTTGTTGGTGACCTGCCGAGCTTCCTAAACTTTCTGTGGAAGAAGAGGCGTTCGTGTGCTTTCTTGGTCATTGCAACTTACAGAATATTGACTCCTGGGAATTAGAACCATCTTTAAGGGCCTGTCCCACTTACATGACATTTTCGGTGACTACCGGCACCCGTCATAAGTCGCCGGAAATTTTCAACATGTTGGACATTCAGCGGCGACCAGAAAGACACTATGACTCTTTGGGTGACTAGGAGACGACTCACGACCATACAGGCGACCCCCTGGTGACATGTCGCCAGGTGAAGCCTGTATGGTCGTGAGTAGTCGCCCAGAGTCCTACCATGTTCTGGTCACCACTGGAGTTTCAACGTGTTGAAAATTTTCGGCGACCGGCATCAACCTATGATGGGTGCCGGCAGTCGCCGAAAAAGTCACTTAAGTGGGACAGGCCCTTTACTTCGATGCCATCATTGCAAAATGTGTACCGCTTCGCTTCCTGAAGCCGATCACTATCTCCTTTGTCTTGCTGACGTTGAGAGGAAGGATGTTGTTTCACACCAGGACACAAGGTTCTCAATCTCCTTCCTGTACTCCGTCTCATCATTACTTGATATCCGGCCCACAATGGTGGTGTCGCCTGTGAAATCAACCAATACAATACAATACAATACAATACAATACCGTTTATTATCATTTGGACCTCAAATGAAGTTCAAACGAAATTTGGTTTCTGCAGTCATACAACACGAAAAGAACCAAGACACAACACAATTTACACAAACATCCATCACAGTGAATCTCCTCCTCACTGTGATGGAAGGCAAAATCTTGTCTCTCCCCGGCACTCCCCAATCTCCTCCCGATGTCAAAGTCAAAGCCCCCGGCGGGCGATGGTAAGTAAGTCCCGCGGCCATTCAGGCCGCGCCGGGCGATGCAAGGCCGCGCTCCGGGTCTTGATGTTGGAGCCCCCGGCGGGCGCTAGTAAGTCCCGCGGCCATTAAAGCCGCGCCGGGCGATGTAAGACCCCGCTCCAGGTCATCTTCAACCCCGCAACTCGGGTGGGAGAAGCTGCCGTTGCGGGAGCTCCGAAAAGCGGTCTCCCACCAGGGACCCGCGAGCTCCCGATGTCACCGTCCACCAGACCTGCGGCTGGAGCCTCCGAATCTCCGGGGTCGGGTCGCAGCAGGTCGACAAGTTAGTGCAAGTGCGAGGTGTTGCATTTTGGAAGGTCGAAAATAAGGGGGGGAATATAGAATTAACAGCATGACCCTTAACAGCATTGATGTGTAGAGGGATCTTGAGTTCCAAGGCTATAACTCTCTGAAAATGCAAATACAAGTAGATACAGTGGTAAAGAAGGTATATAGTATGCTTGCTTTCATAGGTCGGGGCATTGAGTATAAGAATCAGGAAGTTGTTATGCTGCTTTGTAGGACGTTGTTTAAGCCCCATTTACATAGTATATTGAACATGTTTAGTCAGAGGGTGGTGAATCTGTGGAATTCTTTGCCATAGAAGGCAGTGGAGGCCAAGTCAGTGGATATTTTTGGCAGAGATCGATAGATTCTTGATTAGTACTGGTGTCAGAGGCTATGGGGAGAAGGCAGGAGAATGCCTTATGATCAGCCATGATCATATTCAATGGCAGTGCAGGCTCGAAGGGCTGAATGGCCCACGCCTGCACCTTTTTTCTATGTTTCTATTTTTCTAATGGGGTTACGGTAGGAGGGAAAGATAGATCAGCCATGATTGAATGGCGGAGTAGACTTGATGGACCGAATGGCCTAATTTTACTCCTATCACTTATGACCTTATGGAATAATACAGCACAGGAACGGGCCCTTCGGCCCACAATATTTGTGCCGAACATGATGCCAAGTTAAGCTGTTCTCATCTGCCTATCCCCCTCTCTTCTATGGACTTCCATGTGCCTATCTAAAAGCCTCTTTAATACTACTATCATATCGGCCTCCACCACCACCCTGGGCAATGTGTTCCAGGCATCCATCCCTCTCTGTGTAAAAACACTTGCCCCGCACTTCTCCATTAAACTTCCCCCTCTCACCTTATATCTATGCCCTCAAGCCTTAGGATAAACAGTCTTCTCACTCCCACTCACTCCAGGAATCAATCTGTGAACCCTCTATTATACC
This sequence comes from Malacoraja senta, assembly GCA_038087875.1. Lineage (NCBI taxonomy): Eukaryota > Metazoa > Chordata > Chondrichthyes > Rajiformes > Rajidae > Malacoraja > Malacoraja senta. The sequence goes on from CM075977.1 coordinate 390,607,367, forward strand.
TTTCTGTAGGTGGCAGACCATAGCTTTGCACAATAATAGAATAGTGTGGGTGTGATCTGACTACGGCCTTTTTTAATTACAGTAACTCATCTTTACTCACACGCAAATCCCCTGAATAATACGTGGGCGGCATGGTGGTGCAGCGGTAGAGTTGCAGCCTTACAGTGTGGACAGCGCCAGAGACCCGCTACTTTGATGCTGTATATAAGGAAAACCCGTAATTATACCCCATTTCTTCTCTCTCTATATTGTTAATAAACAATCTTCATAAATAAAGATTAAACCCTTAATGAATAAAGTGTTATTTTTAATTTTTTCCCCCGAAGTTCGATGCCCCCCCCCCCCATAACCCCCCCCCCCACCCTGGAAAACTGCATGTACCATGGTTACTTGTGAAATTTCAAGTCGGAATATTTATTTAATGGGGGATCTATCTGAAATGAAAATACTTTTAAACGGTAGGTATTAATAATTAAAATATTGATCACCCTTTAAAAAATCCCTCAATTCTTGATAATATTATAAATCTTACCATTTTGTTCAAAAATTTCTTGTCCCGCTGATTGGAGTCATTTACCATCACACAGCTTTGTTGTGCAATCCTACATGGCTATAAATAGAATAGACGCGAACTTCCGACCTCAAATGACCGCGGGATTCGAAAGTCCCCTACCTTGTGAATTTCTCCTGATTCACAGGACGAGAAGCGTGTGAAAACTCCACTTTTTGCTGCATAGCGTGTATGTACCTTTAGTCAGCGCCATTCCAGAATGATACGTGGGCCACCATACCCATCACGGCCACCTCCGTAAGTTAACCCCCCATCTCCATCTAGCTCCAGCTCCAGCCGGACACAACTGCCCGTTGAAACCGACGCCTCTTCCCGTGACCCGATGTCCCTCTCCACGCCCGGCCCTCTTCAGCCCTTGTTCCCCCCCCGACAAACCCCCCCCCCTCACCCCCAAACCCCCTCCCCCCCCCACCAGGGAACAAGGGCTGAAGAGGGCCGGGCGTGGAGAGGGACATCGGGTCACGGGAAGAGGTGATGGCTGTAACGGGCCTTTGTGTCCGGTTGGTGCTAGAGCTGGAGCTGGAGCTGCCAGAGCTGGAGATGGAGCTGGAGTCCGGGAGATCAAGATTCAAGGTTTTTTATTAGTCACATACACCAATTGGTGTAGTGAAATGCTTATTGCCAATGCAGCACATAAAAAAAGAATACAGACATAACAATAATAAAGAAATTTAAACATAAAAAACATCCCCCCACAATGGTTCCCATTATGAGGGAAGGCACAATGTCCAGTCCCCATCCCCATGTCCACCCATAGTTGGGCCTATTTTGGCCTCCGCAGTCGCCTTTACGGAGGCCCGATGTTCCAGGCCGTTCTCGCCGGGTGATGGTGCTCCGGCGTCGGGAGAATCCTCACAGCGGCATGGGAAACCTGGAACGGCCGCTTCCTTACCGGAGACCGCGGCTTCCGAAGCCAGCAGGCCGCGCTGGATGGAGCTCCACCACTGGCGATCTCGGCGAGAGATCCCAGGCTCCCGATGCAAAGTTCAGCGCCGCCGCCCGCTCCACAGACCCGCAGCTCCGTGACGCTTCCACCGGCGGTCTCTGCTCACCGGAGCTCCAGCGCTCGGAGGTAAGTGACGGATTAATACCTCCCGCAGCCGGCCTCGATGGCACGGAGGATAAGGTCCCCGGGTCTCCTCACCGGGCCCTTGTGCAGCGTCTGCCTCCGTCCACTTCTGCGTGTGTCCTAACACTAGCCCTAGCCCTAGCTCTAGCCCTAACCCTAACCCTAGCCCTAACTCCAAGCCTAGCCCTAGCCCTAGCCCTAACCCTATCCCTAGCCTTAGCCCTAGCCATAACCCTAGCTCTAGCCCTAAGCCTAGCCCTATCAAGAATAGAGGGTTTTTTTTAAGGGTGATAAATAGTTTAATTATTAATACCCACTGTTTAAAAGTATTTTCATTTCAGATAGATCCGCCATTAAATAAATATTGCAACTTGAAATTTCACAAGTAATCATCGGGACGAGTGGTTTTCCGGGGGGGGGGGAGGGCGCATCGAACATCGGGATTTTTTTTTTAATGTATTGATTTAGGGTTTAATATTTATTTATGAAGATTATGTTTATTAACAATATATAAAAAGAAGAAATGGGTAGAATTATGGATTTTCCTCATATACAGCATCAAAGTAGCGGGACACCAAAATCGATAGTTACTGCAAAATCACTTTAGTTATTTCCATCACTTGACATTCCTGAATTCAGTCATCTCCATCACATGAGTGTCCGTCACATGAGTGTTTTATGCTGATAATGTGCAAAATAATACAACAATTACCACAATTATGAATTGTAATAGTAAGATTAAATGAGAACTTACCAGTTTGAAGTTTGATCTTTATTTTATGAGGAGGTACGTGAGTGACTACTTGAAGAAGACCCGTCAGGGCGCATGAGCGTCAATCTTCAAAGCAGCGGTATGAAATCACAGACAACACAATATTTGAAGTAACATATTAAGATGAGCAACATGAGAACTACCATATGACCTTTTTTATGAGAGAGGGTTGGGCGTGGCGGGCACGTAATCACCAACGTAACTCCTCATAAAATAAAGATCAAACTGGTAAGTTCTCGTTTAATCTTACTATTTTACTTCGGAGTCACGTGAGTGACTACGTGAAGTTTTCAAAGCTCTGTGATTTTATGCCGCAGATCCAAATCCCGGCCTCACTGCATTGATTGACTTTCAATGAGAAACAATCAATAATGCGTTAAACATGAAATGGTAATCAAATCAAATCAAATCAAATCAACCTTTATTGTCATCTTGCAAGCAACAGTTGTACAGTGCAAAATGAAAAGACGTTTCCCAGGGAATACCGGAGCATCGCACATGAAATTTAAAACATTTCACACATAATAACACTAAAAACAATCCAGTCCCTGATGGAACAGTATAAATAGTTAAAAAGTAGGTAAAAACAACGTTAAAATACAATAAAACCAATCATAAACATGTCCGGGGTGGCTGATTTGAGTGGCCAGTGCCAGTTATTGAAGTGGCCAGTGCCAGTTATTAAAGTGTCCGTGCCAAGCCGCAGAATCAGGTGACTGTGAGTACAGAGTGGCTGTTTAGCAGCCTCACAGCATATGGCAGGAAGCTGTTTAGCAGTCTTGTAGTCCGGGCTTTGATGCTGCGATATCTCTTGCCTGATGGCAGGAGATCCAGGTGTATGTGGAGGGGGTGCAGTTTGTCCTTAGCAATTCTCTGAGCCTTTTTCCGACAGCGGCTCTGGAACAGTTCTTGTACCAAGGGTAGGGAGACGCCAATGATCTTCTCTGCTCCCCTCACTACCCTCTGCAGAGCCTTCCTGTCCGAGCAGTTGCAGGTGGAGTACCACGTATTTATGCAGTACTGGAGTACAGACTCCACCGTACCCCTGTAGAAAGTCCTGAGGATGTTGGTGGGGAGTGAGGCCTGTTTTAGTTTCCTCAGGAAGTGCAGTCGCTGATGGGCCCGTTTGACGGTCCCAGTGATGTTCCTGGACCAGGTGAGGCTGTCCGTAATTTGCACCCGAGGAACTTTATGCTCTCCACTCTCTCCACTGTGGCGCCACTGATGTTAAGGGGTGCATGCTTTGGCTGCGCCCTCCTGAAGTCGACAACCATCTCCTTTGTTTTGTTGACATTTAATTCTAGATTATTTTTGCCGCACCAGTCCACTAGTTGTTTTACTTCCTCCCTGTACATTGATTCATCATCTCCGCTGATGAGTCCCACCACTGTTGTGTCATCTGCGAATTTTATGATCTTATTGTCCCTGAATCTGGCAGCACAGTCATGTGTGAGCAATGTGAACAACAGCGGGCTGAGCACACAGCCTTGAGGGGAGCCGGTGCTCAGCGTGATTGAGCCTGAAGTGTTCTTGCCAACACGGACTGACTGCAGTCTTTCTGTCAGAAAGTCCAAGATCCAGTGACACAGGGTGGTGTTGAGGCCCAGCAGGTAATATCATGCAGTAACAATTGATTTGAATAATCAAAACAAACAGTAACCCGTCTATCCCAGGGGAACTAAACAGGACTTAATACTGAATTTGCAAACAGCCTCTCTCTGATCGCCGATCGGCCGATGGTAAAAATTGTATTAAATAATTCATTTGACCACCCGGCACCTATAAAATATGGCCGCTGTGAACATCCATCGTCCTAGCCGATGACGTTGCTGCTGCACTAGTGAAAAACGGATATATACACTTCAGTGTTAATACCTGCCTTAATCAATATTTGCTTTAAACCACCTTGAGATAGTCTGCACTGACACTCTCCTGTGTGGCTTCATGTAACTGATAAACAATGCTGTTTCCACATTTCTTAAGGTCTTCATAGCTTCAATATAATGAAAATAAATGTGCCATTACACATAAACATGGATCAGTAGGTTATGCTGAAACACAATTTTAACAAACCTGTGACACCTGGCCTGCTCTGCTTAAGCAGTACGCAATTATATAACATAACATTCTCTTCAGCAACTTCCATCCTGTCTAGCAGAAGTTTTTGCAAAATCTGCACTTGCTATGCTGAACCAATGCCAAGAGCATAAACACTTTCATGATTAGTTTGGCAAATTCAGAGACATGCCAGGAACCTACTGTCGAAACATCTTGAGGACCTCACTTACATCCCAGATCGCCATATACCTGGGTTTAGGAGGTTTAGAGTTGAAATTCCTTTCATCAATCCAGCTATGATATGATGAAACTCAATAGGATCTTTCCTGACCCCATCCAAACCATACGACGACAAAGCACTTAAAGCTGTATTAATGGTGCTATAACTGAGCCCCTCATCATCATAGAGTGTCAACAGGAACCTAAAATATCCACAATACCTGTAGTATTATAGTCAATATTATTTTGTACACAATATTGCTCCCAATTTTTTACATAAGTAATATACCCCTTTTGAGTACTCTTTCTCCAGGCTACAATGAGCATGTCCACCGTTCACCCAGACAGTCCTTGCTCCAGGTATGGCCTTCTTAAAACCTGCAAATTAACAAGTCAATACAATCACATAACAGATGACTTTCCCGTGTTGGCGGATGCTCCAGTCAATTCCTACGCTTGGGAACCACCAAAAAGAGGTTGGATCCCTAACTGTAACATCAAAGGGAAACCATGCTTGATTCGGCCAATTAGGTATTACAAGCACCCCCAAAGCGGCATCCTGCTTGATTTCTTGCAGACTCCGACCTATTAGGCAAAATGGTAGGAAAATATATAAAACATACCACCTCAATGTCAAAGTATTAATTGCAACTGCCACCTGGTCTGGTTCCCATGAAACCTATTTAGGCTGCTGATGGCTGCTGATGGTTGACCTTGATGCAAAACAAATCGATATCTGGCATTCATATACAAGTACTATATTATTGAACACCTCCTTGTTGAACATTCAATCTATGTTGTCATGCAACTTTCGTGACTTGGCATTTGCTACTATGTAGAATCTACCTGGTAGATAAATAGCTGAAATATCTTTTTCAATGCACCAGGCCCAAATTTGATTAGCCAATCTGTCACAAAATGCCGACTTGATTCCACCGATGTGATTAATATATATGCCACTTGCGTAGTATTGTCAATCTGAAACTGAACATGCAGATTACATTTGTTAGAGCAATAAGCCTTGTCCATAAAAACCTCTTAATAGTTAATTGCCCATGTCTGCAGAAGCGACGCCTCTTGCTCAGTTCATCTGCCTCCACAGTTGAAACTCGTAACCGTGACACCCCACCCGAGTGCACTGACATTCATCTGCAAAATCATGGAAGGCTGGTCAAGCATTACCTTGCTATAACTCCTGGACACATGGTGAATCCACCATTGCAAATCAGAATAGTCTTTACTGATAACTGAATAGGATTCAAGTTTCTGGATCATTGGGACCTCTTTTGGGGAAGGTGCGACCTGTACAGAAAGGATGGGTTGCACTTGAACTCGAGGGGGACCAATATCCTGGCGGGTAGATTTGCAAAGGTGACTGGGGAGACTTCAAACTAGTATGGTTGGGGGGAGGGACTCAAATTGTTTTTTGCAGCAATACATAGAAGTACCTACTAGAGAAGGGGCAGTGCTGGACCTCCTGTTAGGAAATGAGACGGGTCAGGTGGCAGAGGTATGCGTTGGGGAACAGTTCGGGACCAGTGATCACAATACCATTAGTTTCAATATAATTATGGAGAGGGTCAGAACTGGAGATTTTTGATTGGAGAAAGGCTAACTTTGAGGAGATGCGAAAGGATTTAAAAGGAGTAAATTGGGACAGTTTGTTTTATGGGAAAGATGTGGAAGAGAAATGGAGGACATTTAAAGGTGACATTTTAAGAGTACAGAATCTTTATGTCCCTGTTCGGTTGTTCGGTTGAAAGGAAATAGTAAAAATTGGAAAGAGCCATGGTTTTCAAGGGAAATTGGACACTTAGTTCGGAAAAAGAGAGAGATCTACAATATTTATAGGTAGCATGGAGTAAATGAGGTGCTTGAGGAGTATAAAAAAATGTAAAAAGAGTCTTAAGAAAGAAATTAGAAAAGCTAAAAAAAGATATGAGGTTGCTTTGGCAAATAAGGTGAAAGTAAATCCAAAGGGTTTCTACAGCTATATTAATAGCAAAAGGATAACGAGGGATAAAATTGGTCCATTAGAGAGTCAGAGTGGACAGGTATCTGCAGAGCCAAAAGAGATGGGGGAGATATTGAACAATTTCTTTTTTCGGTATTCACCAAGGAGAAGGATATTGAATTATGTGAGGTAAGGGAAACAAGTAGAGTAGCTATGGAAACTATGAGATTCAAAGAAGAGGAAGTACTGACACTTTTGAGAAATATAAAAGTGGATAAGTCTCCAGGTCCGGACAGGATATTCCCTAGGACATTGAGGGAAGTTAGTGTAGAAATAGCAGGGGCTATGACAGAAATATTTCAAATGTCATTGGAAACGGCAATAGTGCCGGAGGATTGGCGTACTGCGCATGTTGTTCCATTGTTTAAAAAGGGGTCTAAGAGTAAACCTAGCAATTATAGACCTGTTAGTTTGACGTCAGTGGTGGGCAAATTAATGGAAAGGATACTTAGAGATAATATATATAAGCATCTGGATAAACAGGGGCTGATTAGGAACAGTCAACATGGATTTGTGCCTGGAAGGTCATGTTTGATTAATCTTCTTGAATTTTTTGAAGAGGTTACTCAGGAAATTGATGAGGGTAAAGCCTTGGATGTTGTATATATGGACATCAGTAAGGCCTTTGACAAGGTTCCTCACGGAAGGTTGGTTAAGAAGGTTCAATGGTTGGGTATTAATGGTGGAGTAGCAAGATGGATTCAACAGTGGCTGAATGGGAGATGCCAGAGAGTAATGGTGGATGGTTGTTTGTCAGGTTGGAGGCCAGTGACTAGTGGGGTGCCACAGGGATCTGTGTTGGGTCCACTGTTCTTTGTCATGTACATCAATGATCTGGATGATGGTGTGGTAAATTGGATTAGTAAGTATGCAGATGATACTAAGATAGGTGGGGCTGTGGATAATGAAGTAGATTTTCAAAGTCTACAGAGAGATTTATGCCGGTTGGAAGAGTGGGCTGAAAGATAGCAGATGGAGTTTAATGCTGATAAGTGTGAGGTGCTACATCTTGGCAGGACAAATCAAAATAGGACGTACATGGTAAATGGTAGGGAATTGAAGAATGCAGGTGAACAGAGGGATCTTGGAATAACTGTGCACAGTTCCCTGAAAGTGGAATCTCATGTAGATAGGGTGGTAAAGAAAGCTTTTGGTGTGCTGGCTTTTATAAATCAGAGCATTGAGTATAGAAGTTGGGATGTAATGTTAAAATTGTACAAGGCATTGGTGAGGCCAATTCTGGAGTATGGTGTACAATTTTGGTCGCCTAATTATAGGAAGGATATCAACAAAATAGAGAGAGTACAGAGGAGATTTACTAGAATGTTGCCTGGGTTTCAACAACTAAGTTACAGAGAAAGGTTGAACAAGTTAGGGCTTTATTCTTTGGAGCGCAGAAGGTTAAGGGGGGACTTGATAGAGGTCTTTAAAATGATGAGAGGGATAGACAGAGTTGACGTGGATAAGCTTTTCCCATTGAGAGTAGGGAAGATTCAAACAAGGGGACATGACTTGAGAATTAAGGGACAGAAGTTTAGGGGTAACATGAGGGGGAACTTCTTTACTCAGCGAGTGGTGGCTGTGTGGAATGAGCTTCCAGTGAAGGTGGTGGAGGCAGGTTCGTTTTTATCATTTAAAAATAAATTGGATAGTTATATGGACGGGAAAGGAATGGAGGGTTATGGTCTGAGCGCAGGTATATGGGACTAGGGGAGAATACGTGTTCGGCACGGACTAGAAGGGTCGAGATGGCCTGTTTCCGTGCTGTAATTGTTATATGGTTATATGGTCTATTATAATGACCCGAATGCATCCTTAATGCCTCAATTAGCTTGATACAGCTGTCAATTAGCTCTACCCTTTTTCCCTGGGCAGAGCACTTAATTGAATCAATTGTGACCCTAATAGTCAGGTGTTAATTTGGATTTCTCTGGATGGATCAGCAATCAGCGACCGAGCAGCAATTTTAGAGGCAAACGCCCACTGCTTACCCTCATGCATTCAGCATGGGATCCCGGCACATAGCCATGTTTGGATTACTGTTTGGAGTTAATCCATACTAACCTTAGACACTCTTTTAGAGTGGGACTTATCGAAGCTGAAGCAGGTATCACCATCCATCTCCTCCATTTGCTTGTACATGCCTCTGTACCAAGCATGTTGTTTGACACCATTCCCCACAATCTTCTCACATATGTGTGTGGCTCCATCTTCATCCACTATACATCCACATGGGAGGACTTATGCAACCTGCAACAGAAGCTGCCCCAGGCCTGTGTCCCTGTATTTTAGCACCATCTCGAGTGGGAGTAATGGCAGCCCTGCAAACAGGTGTTGCTTCAGGCCCATGTGCATACTCCTGTAGCACTCTCTCGACCACTCCACCATTTGAGTGGGAGAAATTTTTGGCAACCCTTTACTAGGCATCACCTTAGGCATGTGTGCATGTATTTTAGCACTATCTCGACCACTGTAGTGCACCAAGTGGGAGAAATGGCAACCCTACAAACAGGTGTTGCTTCAGGCACATGTGCATCCTCCTGTAGCACTCTCTCGACCACTCCAACCCTTGAGTGGGGGGACTTTTGCAACCCTTTACTAGGTGTTGCTGCCTGACATGCCTTACGATGGAGCGTTCTTGAATTGCAACGAGACGCAATGTTGTCTGACATTGATACTGTAAATCACTTCAGACTGTATAAGATTTACACACATCTTTAATCAGCACAGTAACTTGGCAGCATTACAAAACGAGGTGTTGTCAGTACATCCTAGCTGCTTCGACTGCCGGTGCTGGGAATGGACGTTAGTATAAATGTTATAATGGGGTGGAGTTAGTGATGCTGGCTAAGTGTGATTGATTCACATGCATCATCAATCTACATCCTTCCCCCTAAAGATTAAATGTGGAAAGGAAGTGTATTAAACATACTCGCCATACCTGTCTGATGGTCTACTAACACAGCCCGAGTGCGTGCGAACCCAACCATCCCCTCCCTCCACTGAAGGATTAGGCGGAGAGGCTGAAGGTGAAAATCGCACGGGAGAGGATTGTGGTGACCGAGGGGGGAAACATGCGGTGGGTGTAACCCCGTGGTTAGTGGAGACTGAGGGACGTGGGGGGGTGCAAGGCATGCGGGGACAGGCGGGAGACATTGCGAAAGGCGGCTGGAACTGGAGCGGTAGAGCATAGGGATCAGCAGGCGGTGGTCGGGGCTCCTTCACAGCAAGCAGGTGTTGTCTACTTCTCCGGTATACCGCTCCCTCACAGTCCACAAGGTACGATCGCGGCTCATAAGTCGGGCGTACAACAACGCCCAGACGAGAATGTCCAGTTGAAGTTCGTAGACGGACGAGCTGGCCCAGCAGTAGAGTCTGGAGTAGTCTGCTGGAACTGTCGTACGACCGTTTCTGGAAGTCGTGCTTCTCTTGGAGACGTTGCTGGATAGTGGCGGGCTTCAACACCCGAGGAACCAGCTGCTGTTGTGCGATGGGGACCGGAGACCTCGTCACCCTCGACAGCAGCCGCTGTGCTGGTGACCCCAAGGTTCCGTTTCTTGCGATGTTTCTGAGATTCAGGAGATCGAGATAGACGTCTGACTTTGAAATGCGCGCTCCCTCCAGCAAGTGCTTGGCGCTTCTGACAGCGCGTTCAGCGAGTCCATTACTCTGTGGATACTCGGGACTGCTCGTGACGTGCTGGAAGTTCCATCGGTCTGTGAAAAGCTTGAACAAGTGGCTGGTGAACTGTGGACCGTTGTCGGTTCTCAGAATGACAGGAGCGCCATAGGCTGAGAAGTGTCTTTTCAGCTTCTTGATGACCATCTCAGACATGAGGGAGGTCAGTTGGTCAAGTTCAAACCAGTTGGAAAATGAGTCGACCAAAACGAGGTAGTGCTTACCGCACCATTCGAAAATGTCCGCAGCCAGCGATGACCAAGGCAGTGCTGGTGGAGGTTGTTGCAGAAGGGGTTGCCGCTGCTGATGAGGCGCAAGATTGTTGCAAGTGGGGCAGGAGGCTACGCGGTCCCGGATGTACGTGGCCATTCCAGGCCAGTAGAACAGATCCCAGGCGCGTGCCAGTGTGGAGTCGGCTCCTGGGTGATTGTCATTTGCCATGACTGACAGGGTTCACTCTATGCTGAAGGACATGGTCTCCAAAGGCGTAATTGAAGCAGTCAGCGACCCCACCGACTGGGTCTCAACCATGATTGCCACAGTCAAGAAGGGAAAGGATGAAATCCGCCTGTGCATTAATCCCACTTCTGACACCATGTAAATCACTTCAGACTGTATAAGATTTACACACATCTTTAATCAGCACAGTAACTTGGCAGCATTACAAAACGAGGTGTTCTCAGTACATCCTAGCTGCTTCAACTAACGGTGCTGGGAATGGGCATATGTATAAATATTATAATGGGGTGGAGTTAGTGATGCTGGCTAAGTGTGATTGATTCACATGCATCATCAATCTACAGATACCCCTGGCTTGGCACTCACTCTGAGTTGGGGTTATCAGGTCGCTGCCTACAGCAGCCGCCAGGACTAGCCATGCAATTTGATACTCTGTTGGTATCCTCCGTCCCCAAACAGGCTGCACGTGCTAGCGACTCCAAATCGTGCTCCTTCCAAATGCCAACGCCGTCTATAGGGAAGAATTGGAGCGCCTCTGGCCCCGTACATCAGACATAGTGGGAAATGCTGGAACAAACTTAACAATTATTTGTCATAGGCAAAGACATTTATGTGAATGAAGACGCCCATCCCAGTTAAACCTGGGATTTATTTACTTTTAATATGAGTAATCCGGCGTCTTGGGGAAGAAACCGTGCACAGTCCCTTTTAATGAGCAGCAATTACTATGACGCCACCTGGTGTAACTCCCACAGGTGACTGATAATACAGCTCAACAAGGCTTCCCATTTCCTTAATTGAGTAAATGATAATCTTCTTTCTCGGTATAATAGTCACAATGTGACCAAGTGGTAACTATAATGTCTACCCTTTCGAACGCTTCCCAAAATTGCGTTCGTCTTTAATTTGGAGGGCAACCTGAAACCTCCTCAGAATTAGCAGAAAATGCTACTTTTCCATCTCGACACATAAGGGTGATAAACCACTAATCTCACTTCCTGATTTGGGGTTGGAGTCAGCCACACACTGACCCCTTGTACTCCTCTCCACTGAGGGAATTGGTAAGCAGCCCTGAAACACAGGTGCTGCCGCAATCCCCTGATGTCCTGCCCTGATATGGAGCACCATATCAGGATAATGCACGTGTGAGGACATACATATATGACAGAGGGGACCCTCCTGGCCAGGCTCCACATGGTTTACCTCATATGGGCTGCCGATGTCGGGGTCCTCAATGAGTCGGGTAATAACCCCGACGACCACGCTCAGTCTTCACCCCGAACACCCTCGGGAGTCGCTGACCTACTGTCAGCGACTCTAACAAGAAGTCCGACGGCCACCGGCTCCTCACTTTACTGCGGACCGTAGCCGGTATCCCCGCGGTCTAGAGAACCCTGCGGCCCATATTTAAACACATCTCGGGAGTCGCTGACCTGCCTGTCAGCGACTCGAAACAGCAAGCCTAACAGCCACCTCTATCGTGGCTGTCGCTTGCATAACCCACCGGCAGCTTGCTACCGCACTCCCGCGGTCCGAAGCCGACAACCCCGCGGTCCACAATTTCTCTGCGGTCCACCGGGTTTTGCTGAATTTTTCCCATGTCCAGCAGGAACCTGAGAAAATGATTCCTGCAATGGACAACCTGAAAAGTAAGTTTAAACTTACCTGTAGGATTTTTCAAACTTACCGCTGGAGAACTGTGTTCCTCCCAGCCTGTCTGTGCCAATGCGACCGACGTAATGACGTGCATGCGCCCTGACGGGTCTTCACACAGAGAGTGGTGAATCTCTGGAACTCTCTGCCACAGAAGGTAGTTGAGGCCAGTTCATTGGCTATATTTAAGATGGAGTTAGATGTGGCCCTTGTGGCTAAAGGGATCAGGGGGTATGGAGAGAAGGCAGGTACGGGATACTGAGTTGGATGATCAGCCATGATCATATTGAATGGCGGTGCAGGCTCGAAGGGCCGAATGGCCTACTCCTGCACCTATTTTCTATGGTTCTTCACATAGTCACTCACGTGACTCCGAAGTAACATTGATATTTGAACAGTATGCTTCTGCCTATTAATATTGTTTTAGAGGAAGTTGGTGAAAAGTTATGTGAAGGTTAACATTCTTGCTGAAAATCACCGATTTATTCGGCAGTAAACTGTTACGAAGGTTAAAAATCAATGCATTATACTGAAAAATTTATTTTTTGGTGGTTTATTTGAGGAAGTTACTCTATAATTGGAAAGACTGCGACAAAAATTTGATTTTATATTCTTAAATCAGTTATATTTTACAGTGTTGTTCATCATTTACAGTGTTGTTCAGATTGAAAAGACTAGGCTTGTAAGATCGAAAAGACTAGGCTTGTATTCACTGGAGTTTAGAACGATGAGGGGGAATCTTATAGAAACATATAAAATTATAAAAGGATTGGACAAGCTGGATGCAGGAAACATGTTCCCAATGTGGGGCAAGTACAGAACCAGGGGCCACAGTCTTAGAATAAAGGGGAGGTCATTTAAGACTGAGGTGAGAAAAAATGTTTTCACCCAGAGAGTTGTGAATTTATGGAATTCCCTGCCACAGAGGGCAGTGGAGGCCAAATCACTGGATGGATTTAAGAGAGAGTTAGATAGAGCTCTAGGGACTGGTGGAATCAAGGGATATGGGGAGAAGGCAGGCACAGGTTATTGATTGGGGACGATCAGCCATGATCACAATGAATGGCGGTGCTGGCTCGAAGGGCCGAATGGCCTCCTCCTGCACCTATTTTCTATGTTTCTATGTTTCTATCATAAAAATGCGAAGGATATGACTGAATGCAATGGGCAACCCGGCAAAAGTAGACGAAAAAAAGGAATTAAATTCTCTAAAAGATTGCGCCAAACACTTTTTCCCGTAGTAGAGATGTTCATCTATGTGAAACAACATTCAAAGTTGCAAAAATTTAAGTTTTATAATCGGTTTTCCAGAAACTTCAAAGTAGACACTTAGTGAAGAATCACCTGATCCTGACTTCAGATGCTGTCTGTATGGTGTTTGTACGTTCTCCCGGTGACCTGCGCTTGTTTTCTCCGAGATCTTCATTTCCTCCCACAGTCCAAAGACATGCAGGTTTGTAGGTTAATTGACTTGGTGTAAATTCCCCTTAATTCCCGGGATAGCGGGACTGTCATATCAGCCTCCCCTGCACCTTATCCAAACCCCCAACATTATTTCCTGTAATGGGGCGACCAGAACTCCTCTCATTTTAGTTTAGTTCAGTTTAGAGATACAGCGCGGAAACAGGCCCTTCAGCCCACCGAGTTCGCACCGACCAGTGATCCCCGGACATTAACACTATTGTACACCGGGGACAATTTTTACATTTATACCGAGCCAATTAACCCACAAACCTGGACGTCTTTTGAGTGTGGAAGGAAACTGAAGTTATCTGAGAAAGCCCACGCAGGTCACAGGGAGAACATGCAAACTCTTTACAGACAGCACCCGTAGCCAGGATCGAACCCGTGTCTCTGGCACTGTAAGGCAGCAACTCTACTGCTGCTCCACCGTGCTGCCCCGATGTATTCATTTGCTGCTCAGTGAACACAGTGTGCAATTTGTGTAGCAATTTACATGCATGCTAATGGCTACAGCGCCTATTGGGAATGACTTTCTGAAAGAAATTACCAGCTGTCAGAATTCATTACTACTTTTACTTGGAAAGGACCCAAATGTGAACAATTTCTCGGTGCAATTTCAATTAAGAAAAAGCAAGAGTAAAAGAGAACTAAACAGAAGCTGCAGAAAATACTCAAATAGCCAGTTAACATCCAGGGAGCGCTGGGAAGAAAATTGCCTTCATGGAAACATAGAAAATAGGTGCAGGAGTAGGCCATTCGGCCCTTTGAGCCAGCACCGCCATTCGATATGATCATGGATGATCATCCAAAATCAATACCCCGTTCCTGCTTTCTTCCCTTATCCCTTGATTCCTTTAGCCCTAAGAGCTACAGTGCCCTCCATAATGTTTGGGTCAAAGACCTATCATTTGTTTATTTGCCTCTGTACTCCACAATTTGAGATTTGTAATATAAAAAATCACATGTGCTTAATGTGCACATTGTCAGATTTTTATAAAGGCAATTTTTATACATTTTGGTTTGACCATGTACAAATTACAGCAGTGTTTATACACAGTCCCCCCATTTCAGGGCACCATAATGCTAGGGACATAGCAATGTCATGTAAATGAAAGTAGTCATGTTTAGTATTTTGTTGCCTATCTTTTGCATGCAATGCCTGCGTAAAGTCTGCAATTCATGGACATTACCAGTTGCTGGGTGTCTTTTCTGGTGATGCTCTGCCAGGCCTGTATTGCCTGACTTTAAACTAGAACGGTTGGGGGGAGGGACTCAAATAGAGAAAGATAGTAGAAAATGTGGGAGGCAGGAGGCAGAGAAGGGAAGCACTCGGACCCAAAATGTAGGGGAGAAAGAAGAAAAAGTTAATAAACAGAGAATAAGTGGTGGTGGGTTTCTTAAATGTGTATATTTTAATGCTAGGAGCATTGTAAGAAAGGTGGATGAGCTTAGAGTCTGGATTGACACCTGGAAGTATGATGTTGTGGCGATCAGTGAAACATGGTTGCAGGAGGGCTGTGATTGGGAACTAAATATTCCAGGATTTCGTTGCTTCAGGGGTGATAGAATTGGAGGGGCAAGAGGTGGGGGTGTTGCATTGCTTGTCAAGGAAGATATTACAGCAGTGCTTTGGCAGGATAGATTAGAGGGCTCGTCTAGGGAGGTTATTTGGGTGGAGCTGAGAAATGGGAAAGGTGTAGCAACACTTATAGGGGTGTATTATAGACCGCC
The DNA here is from genome assembly GCA_038087875.1 of Malacoraja senta. Lineage (NCBI taxonomy): Eukaryota > Metazoa > Chordata > Chondrichthyes > Rajiformes > Rajidae > Malacoraja > Malacoraja senta. Next base: position 390,623,055 of record CM075977.1, read on the forward strand.
AAATGGGGAGCGAGAATTGGAAGAGCAAATATGTAAGGAGATAGCAGATATTAGTAGTAAGCACAAGGTAGTGATTGTGGGAGATTTCAATTTTCCACAGATAGACTGGGAAACACATTCTGTAAAAGGGCTGGATGGTTTGGAGTTTGTAAAATGTGTGCAGGATAGTTTTTTGCAGCAATACATAGAGGTGCCTACTAGAGAAGGGGCAGTGCTGGACCTCCTGTTAGGAAATGAGACTGGGCAGGTGGCGGAGGTAAGCGTCGGGGAGCACTTCGGGTCCAGTGATCACAATACCATTAGTTTCAATATAATTATGGAGAGGGTCAGAATTGGACCTAGGGTTGAGATTTTTGATTGGAGAAAGGCTAACTTTGAGGAGATGCGAAAGGATTTAAAAGGAGTGAATTGGGACATGTTGTTTTATGGGAAGGATGTAGAAGAGAAATGGAGGATATTTAAAGGTGAAATTTTAAGAGTACAGAATCTTTATGTCCCTGTTCGGTTGAAAAGAAATAGTAAAAATTGGAAAGAGCCATGGTTTTCAAAGGAAATTGGACACGGTTTGGAAAAAGAGAGAGATCTACAATAATTATAGGCAGCATGGAGTAAATGAGGTGCTTGAGGAGTATAAAGAATGTAAAAAGAATATTAAGAAAGAAATTAGAAAAGCTAAAAGAAGATATGAGGTTGCTTTGGCAAGTACGGTGAAAGTAAATCCAAAGGGTTTCTACAGCTATATTAATAGCAAAAGGATAACAAGGAATAAAATTGGTCCATTAGAGAGTCAGAGTGGACAGCTATCTGCAGAGCCAAAAGAGATGGGAGAGATATTGAACAATTTCTTTTCTTCGGTATTCACCAAGGAGAAGGATATGGAATTATGTGCGGTAAGGGAAACAAGCAGAGTAGCAATGGAAACTATGAGATTCAAAGAAGAGGAGGTGTGGACACTTTTGAAAAATATGAAAACGGATAAGTCTCCAGGACCTGACAGGATATTCCCGAGGACATTGAGGGAAGTTAGTGTAGAAATAGCAGGGGCTATGACAGAAATATTTCAAATGTCATTAGAAACGGGAATAGTGCCGGAGGATTGGTGTACTGCGCATGTTGTTCCGTTGTTTAAAAAGGGTTCTAAGAGTAAACCTAGCAATTATAGACCTGTTAGTTTGACGTCAGTTGTGGGCAAATTAATGGAAAGGATACTTAGAGATAATATATATAAGCATCTGGATAAGCAGGGTCTGATTAGGAACAGTCAACATGGATTTTACTTTGGAGTCACGTGAGTGACTACGTGATGAAGACCCCGTCCTGCCGCACACGCGTCATATCGATCAGACACATAGCATTCATGACCGTGTGTGGAGGAGCAGGAGCTCCTCCAGGCGGTGAGTAAAAAGCAAAGTTAAAGTAAAAATCGGAAGGTAAGTGGTTTCATTTTCACTTACAGGGTGCTTTTCTTCCTGCTCAGACGTGTTGGTAGAGGTTCACACAAGTTACAATGGAAAAAGGGCGTAGGGGAAGGAGAAGACAGGGACGCACCGCAGGTAAAAACCCCAGATTCTAAGGGTAGCGGGCGTCAGGCAGAGGAGTCAGTGGCATCGAAGCCATTAACTCCCGTTGCGGTCGAATGTGCTGTTAAACCGCCGCCGGCGGGGCGCAAGGCTGGACAAAAGTCGGCCCGACCTGTAGACTCGGATGAGTCAGACCCGGAGGTATACCCTCCTGAAGCAGAAAATGTTATGGCTGCAAGGGTCATAGATACATAGATACATAGAAAATAGGTGCAGGAGTAGGCCATTCGGCCCTTCGAGCCTGCACCGCCATTCAATATGATCATGGCTGATCATCCAACTCAGTATCCCGTACCTGCCTTCTCTCCATACCCCCTGATCCCTTTAGCCACAAGGGCCACATCTAACTCCCTCTTAAATATAGCCAATGAACTGGCCTCAACTACCCTCTGTGGCAGAGAGTTCCACAGATTCACCACTCTCTGTGTGAAAAAGTTTTTCCTCATCTCGGTCTTAAAGGATTTCCCCCTTATCCTTAAGCTGTGACCCCTTGTCCTGGATTTCCCCAACATCGGGAACAATCTTCCTGCATCTAGCCTGTCCAACCCCATAAGAATTTTGTACGTTTCTATAAGATCCCCTCTCAATCTCCTAAATTCTAGCGAGTATAAGCCAAGTCTATCCAGTCTTTCTTCATATGAAAGTCCTGACATCCCAGGAATCAGTCTGGTGAACCTTTTCTGCACTCCTTCTATGGCTATAATGTCCTTCCTCAGATTTGGAGACCAAAACTGTACGCAATACTCCAGGTGTGGTCTCACCAAGACCCTGTACAACTGCAGTAGAACCTCCCTGCTCCTATACTCAAATCCTCTTGCTATGAAGGCGAACATACCATTCGCTTTCTTCACTGCCTGCTGCACCTGCATGCCTACTTTCAATGACTGGTGTACCATGACACCCAGGTCTCGCTGCACCTCCCCATTTCCTAATCGGCCACCATTTAGATAATAGTCTGCCTTCCCGTTTTTGCCACCAAAGTGGATAACCTCACATTTATCCACATTATACTGCATCTGCCAAACATTTGCCCACTCCCCCAGCCTATCCAAGTCACCTTGCAGTCTCCTAGCATCCTCCTCACAGCTAACACTGCCCCCCAGCTTAGTGTCATCCGCAAACTTGGAGATGTTGCTTTCAATTCCCTCGTCCAGATCATTAATATAAATTGTAAATAGCTGGGGTCCCAGCACTGAGCCTTGCGGTACCCCACTAGTCACTGCCTGCCATTGTGAAAAGGACCCGTTTACTCCTACTCTTTGCTTCCTGTTTGCCAGCCAGTTCTCTATCCACATCAATACTGAACCCCCAATACCGTGTGATTTAAGCTTGTATCCTAATCTCTTATGTGGTACCTTGTCGAAAGCCTTCTGAAAGTCCAGATACAACACATCCACTGGTTCTCCCCTATCCACTCTACTAGTTACATCCTCGAAAAATTCTATAAGATTCGTCAGACACGATTTACCTTTCGTAAATCCATGCTGACTTTGTCCAATGATTTCACCACTTTCCAAATGTGCTGCTATCCCATCTTTAATAACTGACTCTAGCATTTTCCCCACCACCGATGTTAGACTAACTGGTCTGTAATTCCCCGTTTTCTCTCTCCCTCCCTTCTTAAAAAGTGGGGTTACGTTTGCTACCCTCCAATCCTCAGGAACTACTCCAGAATCTAAAGAATTTTGAAAAATTATCACTAATGCATCCACTATTTCTGGAGCTACTTCCTTAAGTACTCTGGGATGCAGCCTATCTGGCCCTGGTGATTTATCGGCCTTTAATCCATTCAATTTACCCAACACCACTTCCCGACTAACCTGGATTTCACTCAGTTCCTCCATCTCCTTTGACCCGCGGCCCCCTGCTATTTCCGGCAGATTATTTATGTCTTCCTTAGTGAAGACGGAACCAAAGTAGTTATTCAATTGGTCCGCCATATCCTTGTTCCCCATGATCAATTCACCTGTTTCTGACTGCAAGGGACCTACATTTGTTTTAACTAATCTCTTTCTCTTCACATATCTATAAAAACTTTTGCAGTCAGTTTTTATGTTCCCTGCCAGTTTCCTTTCACTAGCTTAGAGCTCCTGAGGGGAAAATTATTTACAAAGATCTCCCACAGGAGGATTTAGGTCGGTGTTGGCCAATAAAGGATAGCACAGGGTATGCCTTGGATGGGACAGGCACAAGGGTGGCCTACAGGAGAGCCATCAGAAATGCCTGTGCAAAGCTATTACAGTGGTTGGCCTACAGGAGAGCCAGTGCCAGAAATGCCCGCAAAAACGCAATATATGTGCTGGCCTACAGGAGAGCCAGTGCCAGAAATGCCCGTAAAAAGGCAATATATGTGCTGGCCTACTGGAGAGCCAGTACCAGAAATGTCTGAGCAAAGACAGTACAAACGTACATATGTGCCAGCACCGACAATTTCAAAAGAAAAAATTATGAAGCGTTGGCCTAGAGTTGAGCCAGTGCCAGCAGCACCTGAAACAGGGGAGCCTATCCGTGGGCCTACAAAAGAGCCCGCGCAGGGGGAATCGGGCAGAGACTTACCTGAAACAGGGGAGCCAGAAATTACCCAACATAAAGATGAATATCTAGATTCAAATGATGATTTATATCAGGACCAGAGTCCATTATCAGAGCTAAAATGTTCCAAGGCTGGCACAAAAGTTTGTTGTTACCAGAGTAACAGGGGAACCTTTGAGAGAGGAAATAGCTATGACTATAAATTATCTACTCTCCCATCAGCCCCAGGAATTAACTATGGAGGTATTGGATGAAGATTTTATATCGGATTCACAACAAAATGCCTTAGCACTCATGTGTAGTGTGCACTTTGAAATAAATTGTATTCGTAAAAATACAATAAGACCAAATATTCATCCTAAGTATGCAGGCTCTGCAAACCATCCAATATACAAATGCCTAAATCTGCTTTTTGGAGAAAATCTAGCAAAGAAGCTAAAGGATTACCTATGCTGAGCAGAGCGGTGCGAAGGCAGTATCCCTACAGGCGAAATGCTGGTGCAGAAGGAACAAACTTATCATTCTCGTATACACGTTGACGTGCGGCACCAAGGATACGTGGAGGTTACAATGTGCCTACTAGAAGGGGACAACAATTGCCGGTGGCAAACCCCAAGGTAGGGGGGCTTGGTCTGGTAAGAAACACAACAAATGTTTCACACTCACAAATAGGGGGAAGGTTACGATTCTTCCTAAAAGAATGGCAATCAATAACAAATGATTCATTTATTCTATGTAGCATTGTAGGATTCAAAATTGAGTTCACTCCATGTTTGGATCCTCCAATTCAGCATAATTCAAACTGGTCACGGATTTTCTCAAAGGAACAGAATAAGTTGATCAAGGGAGAAATGAAAATTTTATGCGGAAAAGGAGGTAATAGAAAAGTCAGTAGAACAACACCATCAGTTTGTGTCAAATATTTTCCCAGAACAAAAAAAAAAAAAAAGGATGGTGGATGTAGAATCCTTTCGGATCTGAAAAATCTTAACCTTTATGTACAATAGTAACATTTACTAAATGCCATTCAGCTGGTCACAAAGAATTGCTACATGGCAAGCACAGATCTGCAAAATGCATATTATTCTGTGGAAATGCATGGTAATGATCAAAGATATTTGAAATTTAGATGGATGTCAGTTATGGCAATTTAAAGCATTGCCCAATGGCCTGACATCAGCACCAAGATTATTCACTAAAATTACTCAATCCAATTTTAGCTCTGCTAAGAGCTGAGGGCCATGTATTAATAGTTTATTTAGAGGATATTCTGATTGTGCGGGACACTTTGGCTACTGCAATATTGTCAGTATCTAGAGTCAAATACATTTTGAAAAAATGGGTTTCATTATTCACCTACAAAAATCAAAATTGTTACCAAGCAAGAATAATTGATTAGCCAGGGTTCACAATTAACTCTGAACACATGGTAATCACCTTGCCAAAAGATAAGGCTGCAGTTAATTGAAGATTGCACTAAACTTATAAACGAGGACAAGCCTTCAATTAGAGAAGTGGCAAGCTTGCTGGGCAAATTAATTGCTGGGTTTCCAGCTGTTAGGTTTGGACCATTGCATTATCAATGTTTACAGAGGGCTAAGGTACAAGCATTAAAAATGAATACAGGGCATTTTGACAGGCCATGAAATTAACAATTGGATCCATTACAGAAATAGAATGGTGGATTAACAATGTCTCTAATGCTTCCAGAAAGGTTCTGGTAGAAACACCTTCCGTCATTCTACAGACTGATTGTAAGTGCTCTTGGATGGGCGCTACTAACTTGATTTCCAGCTGTGGAGGTAGGTTGAATGTAGTTGAAGTAACTTTGCTTGAAAATTAAGGAATAAATTACCTAGAGCTGTTAGGAGCATTTCATGGCCTTAAAGCTTATTGCACTAATATGGGAAATGTGCATGTTCAGGTACAGGTTGACAATACTACAGCTGTAGCATACCTAAATCACATGGGTGGTATCAAATCAGGATCATGTGATAGATTGGCAAATGAAATTTGGACCTGGTGTATTGCCAGGAAAAATTTGGCTGTCAGCAATATATTTACCGGGAAAATTTAACTTAATTGCAGTCAAAATATCACGTAAATTTAATGATAATACAGAATGGATGTTAAATCAGGAAATATTTACACAAATTGTAACACAAGTTGGAATGCCAGAGATTGATTTGTTTGCATCAAGACTAAACCACCAATTGCCTAAATATATGTCATGGGAACCTGATCCTGGTGCAGTAGCGGTGGATGCTTTCTCGCTACATTGGGGTGGTATGTTTCTGTATGCATTTCCACCATTTTGTTTAATCAACAGATATAGAAAATTAAACAAGACCTCAGCCTCAGGGATTTTGGTAGTACCAGATTGGCCTGCACAACTATGGTACCCACTGGTGTTAAAAATGATCAAAAAAAACCCTTATGATTATTCCAAAGCAGGTAAAACTGCTTGTACACCCTGTAAACTGATGAACCACATCCTTTACATGATCGTATTGGTTTGTTGATTTGCAGATTCTAAGAAGGCCATATCTTGGAAAAGGATTATCAGATCGTACGGTGGATGTTATGACAGCAGCCTGGAGGAATAGTACCCAGAAGCAGTACATTTCCTATATAAAGAAATGGGAGGTGTTTTGTTCAGGAAAGAATATTGCATATAACACAGCAGAAATTTCAGATGTAATAGAGTTTCTTTAAACTCTATACTACAAATTAAAATTAAGTTATAGTGCAATCAATACTGCACGAAGTGCACTCTCTGCATATTTAAGCAGTGAATCAGAACAAAAATCCAATAGGATCACATCCTTGGGTCTGTAGGTTTATGAAAGGAATTTTTCAACTCCAATCCTCCTAGACCTAGGTATACAGAAATCTGGAATGTAAAAGATGTACTGATGCTGCTGAGGGATTGGAATCCTATTGAAACTCTGTCATTAGCCAAAATCACCATGAAATTGGTTATGCTCATGGCATTAGTTTCAGCTCAGAGAGTTCAAAAATTACAGAAACTAAGAATTGATAGAATGAAGGTAGGGATGAATTCCGTTACATTCTATGTCTATGATTTACTGAAGCAAAGTAGACCTGGGTTCACGGGATGTAAGTTGGAGTTTTCAACATATCCTACAGATCCATGGCTATGTGTAGTAACATAAGTAAAATGTTACATAGAAACAACAAGAATCTTAAGAGGCACAGAATTGGCATTTTTTTATTAGTCATAAAAAGCCTCATAAGAAAGTGTCAACACAGACAATTTCAAGATGGTTGAAGCAGGTGTTGATTTATTCAGGTATTGATACTGATAAATTTAGATCTCATTCCACCGGGGCGGCATCAACATCGGTGGCCAAGGATTTCAGATGTGCCAATAGACCTTATCCTCGCGGCCGCAGGATGGGCAAGTGAACAGATGTTTCACAAGTATTACCACAAGGAGATTAAAGATCTCGGGGTGTTTAGTGATGCCGTGCTGGATTCAGTATTAAATCCCCCATTATAATAAATGGGCCTAATTTGTTACTTTTGTTAAAATAAATAGAACCATTAACTGATTACATTTAATGTTGTGGTTATGCATTGTTGATTGTGCTTACTCAAATAGAGTCAATCAGTGCAGTGAGCACCTGGATTTTAATCCCACGGTGTGAAATCACAGAGCTTTGAAATCTTCACGAAGTCACTCACGTGACTCCGAAGTAAAATAGTAAGATTAAATGAGAACTTACCAAGTTTGAAGTTTGATCTTTATTTTATGAGGAGTAACGTTGAGGGATTACGTGCCCTCCGCTCCCACCCTCATAAAAGGATCAAGCTGGTAGTTCTAAGTCTTTATGCATCTTACTATCATACTTCAGTAATTATCGTCTGTGATTGTCACTCCGCTGCTTTGAAGGATTGACGCGTGTGCGGCTGGACGGGGTCATCTTCACGTAATCCCTCAACGTTACTCCTCATAAAATAAAGATCAAACTTCAAACTGGTAAGTTCTCATTTAATCTTACTATTTGTGCCTGGAAGGTCATGTTTGACTAATCTTCTAGAATTTTTTGAAGAGGTTACTAGGGAAATTGATGAGGGTAAAGCAGTGGATGTTGTCTATATGGACTTCAGTAAGGCCTTTGACAAGGTTCCTCATGGAAGGTTGGTTAAGAAGATTAAATTGTTGGGTATTAATGGTGGAGTAGCAAGATGGATTCAACAGTGGCTGAATGGGAGATGCCAGAGAGTAATGCTCGATGGCTGTTTGTCAGGTTGGAGGCTGGTGACTAGTGGGGTGCCTCAGGGGTCTGTGTTGGGTCCACTGTTGTTTGTCATGTACATCAATGATCTGGATGATGGTGTGGAAAATTGGATTAGTAAGTATGCAGGTGATACTAAGATAGGTGGTGTGGTGGATAATGAAGTAGATTTTCAAAGTCTACAAAGAGATTTAGGCCATTTGGAAGAGTGGGCTGAAAGATGGCAGATGGAGTTTAATGCTGATAAATGTGAGGTACTACATCTTGGCAGGACAAATCAAAATAGGACGTACATGGTAAATGGTAGAGAATTGAGGAATGCAGTTGAACAGAGGGATCTACGAATAACTGTGCATAGTTCCCTGAAGGTGGAATCTCATGTAGATAGGGTGGTAAAGAAAGCTTTTGGTGTGCTGGCCTTTATAAATCAGAGCATTGAATATAGAAGTTGGGATGTAATGTTAAAATTGTACAAGGCATTGGTGAGGCCAATTCTGGAGTATGGAGTACAATTTTGGTCGCCTAATTATAGGAAGGATGTCAACAAAATAGAGAGAGTACAGAGGAGATTTACTAGAATGTTGCCTGGGTTTCAGCAACTAAGTTACAGAGAAAGGTTGAACAAGTTAGGTCTTTATTCTTTGGAGCGCAGAAGGTTAAGAGGGGACTTGATAGAGGTCTTTAAAATTATGAGCTTTTGACGTTGGATAAGCTTTTTCCATTGAGAGTAGGGAAGATTCAAACAAGGGGACATGACTTGAGAATTAAGGGACAGAAGTTTAGGGGTAACATTAGGGGGAACTTCTTTACTCAGAGAGTGGTAGCTGTGTGGAATGAGCTTCCAGTGGAAGTGGTGGAGGCTGGTTGGATTTTATCCTTTAAAAATAGATTGGATGGGTATATGGACGGGAAAGGAATGGAGGGTTATGGTCTGAGTGCAGGTAGATGGGACTAGGGGGAAGTATTTATTTAAACAAAAAAAAATGTTCGGCACGGACTTGAAGGGCCGAGATGGCCTGTTTCCGTGCTGTAATGGTTATATGGTTATTTTGTAGATACAGCATGGAAACAGGACGTTTGGCCCACTGAATCACATTGACCATCGATCAGCCGTTCACACCAGTTCTACGTTAATCCACTTTGGCATCACTCCCTGCACACTAGGTGCACTTTACAGAGGCCAATTAACCTACATATCGATGTGTCTGCGGGATTTGGGAGGAAACTGGAGGAAGGCCATGCCATCACAGGAAGAACTTGAAAACTCCACTTAAACAGCTTCTGAAGCCAGGATCGAATCTGGGTCTCTGGCGCTGTGAGGCAGCAACTCTGCCAACTGGATCACTGCACTGCCCTCAGTAGTTTTCATTTAGCCTGTGAAATAGCACAAATTAATGATGTGGGAGTTTTAGTTTTAGAGATACAGCGTGGAAACAGGACCTTCGGCCCAGCGAGTCTGCGCTGACCAACAAACACCCCATACACTAGCACTATCCAACACACTAAAGGACATAGGTTTAAGGTAAGAGGGGCAAGATTTAATAGGACTATCCTACACACTAGGAAGAATTTACAATTTTTACAAAAGCCATTTCACCTACATATTTCTTTCTTTTAAAATCTTTTTATTGTTTTTTTACCAAAAAGCAAAAACAAAAATAAAACATAAAAAACAGAGTAAAAAGAATAATGATAAACATAACAATGGTATTGATACATAGGGATCAGGATTGCATTAATAACAGGTATAACCTAATATGAGACCAGTGTCAAAATACACAATGAATATAGACATCTATGTAAATATAGTTAAATCTTTAAAAGGAAACTTATAAATGTTAAAAAAAAAAAGCAAAGATAAAAAGATAAAAAGAAAAATAAAAAACAAAACCCCCCTAAACTAAATTTTTTATTTTTTTATTTGATAATAATAAAATAAGAATAAAAATAAAATAAATAAATAAAACAAAACAAAGCAAAACCGAATCTGAACTGAGAAATTCAACAATTTAAGTCTGTTTGTCGTCAAGTCCATTCCACCCGATGAAGGTAAAATAATTTTTATAGCGGTTAAAGAGGGAACAATTTATGTTGTATGAAAGTGTTCAATAAATTTTCCCCAAGTCTTATCTTGGTTCTTGGTTTCTTGGTCCTCCAAAATATTCCAAATGGAATTTAAACTGGAGGTGGTGGAGGGAGGACTTAAGCCAGAAAGGGTTTTTGGGAAGAAAGAGCACCCTTAAATTTAGTTGCATCTGGTTGGGTAACTATGGTAGGGTGAAGATTATTCCATGCTTTAATTGTGCGGGGGAAGAATGAATTGCTGTACACATCTGTCTTGGTAGCTGGAATCTCAAATTGGATCGAATGTCCTCGTCTGCTCCTAATTGGTTTGGGTTTGGTGTAGGTCTTGTAATCTATGTTGAGCTGACCATTTAACATTTTGTAAAAACAGGTCAAACGGTGAGCTTCAAATTTAACCAAGGGTTCAACAATGTCACTCCTGATTTTTTCTAAATTTAAACATGATATCGTTTCAGAATACCAGTGGAGTGTATTCGGAGGGTTGGAAACTTTCCAATTAAATAAAATAAATCTTCTGGCAATTAATGTGGTAAAAGCAATCAACCGATGGGCGGAGCGGGACAAATGAATAGAATCTAACATTGGTAACCCAAAAATTGCAGTAATAGGATGAGGTTGTAAATCTATACCTAAGACTACCGAAATAGTATCAAAAATGTAATTCCAATATTTATCCAAAAGAGGGTAGGACCAAAACATATGGGTCAGTGATGCCACTTCAGAGTTACATCTATCACAGGTAGGATTTATATGACCATAAAAACGAGCTAACTTATCTTTTGACATATGAGCTCTGTGAACCACCTTGAATTGTATCAAAGCGTGTCTTGCACACATTGAAGTGGTATTAACTAATTGAAGAATCCTCTTCCATTTCTCTACAGCTAAAGAAATTTGGAGTTCTCTTTCCCAGTCATTCTTAATTTTATCAAATGTATCTATTTATAATTTCAAAATCAACTCATAAATAGTCGTTATTAATCCTTTCTGATAAGGGTTCAACTGTAAAAAAAAATCCAAAATTTCGGGTTGATGTGGTAGTGGAAAAAGGGGTAGAGTAGCCTTCAAAAAATGTCTAACTTGTAAATATCTAAAAAAGTGTGAATTAGGTAAGTTATATTTATTGGAGAGTTGTTCGAAAGACATAAAACAACCCTCCAAACACAAATCACGAAAAGCTACTAATCCCTTCCTCTTCCATAACAAAAAAACTTGATCAGTACTAGATGGTTGGAAGAGAAAATTGGATAAAATAGGACTCGATAAGATAAAATCATTTAGTCCAAAAAACTCACGAAATTGAAACCATATTCGGAACGTATGTCTTATTATTGGGTTCGTCGTATATTTATTCAATCTCGTAATTGTAAAAGGTAACGAGGCCCATAGAATAGAAGCCAATGATAGCCCTTGTAAGGAATCATGTTCTAGGTTTATCCATCCAGAGCATTGGGTATCTTCTAAATCTTTTGTCCAAAATGTTAAATAACGAACATTGACTGCCCAATAGTAGAGTCTAAGGTTCGGCAATGCCACACCACCAACTTTTTTTGATTTCTGTAGGCATTTTTTACCTAGTCTGGGATTTTTATTCTGCCATATATATGAAGACATTTTGGAGTCTATAATATCAAAGAAAGATTTGGCAATAAAAATTGGTATCATCTGAAATAAATACAGAAATTTAGGTAAAATGTACATTTTAATAGCATTGATTCAGCCAATTAAGGATAAGGACATTGGTGACCATTTAGTGAATTGATGTTTAATATGGTCAATTAAAGGCATAAAATTAGCTTTAAATAAATCCTTGTGTTTCTTGGTGATCTTAATACCTAAATAAGTAAAACTTTTGGTAGTCAATCTAAATGGAAACTGTCCATAACTCGAAACAAAATTATTTAATGGGAAAAGCTCACTCTTACTAAGATTTAATTTATAACCAGAACAACTAATAAATTGATTAAGTAATGCTACTATTGCCGGAATAGATTTCTCAGGGTTAGAAATAAATAATAACAGATCATCTGCATAAAGAGATAGCTTATGTGTCTTATTCCCGTGGACAATACCAAAAATATTAGGGGATTCCCTAATAGCGGTGGCTAAAGGTTCCAAAGCAATATCAAATAGTAAAGGACTTAAGGGACAGCCCTGTCTAGTACCTCGAAAGAGCCTGAAAAAAGGGGATCTCTGATTATTAGTAAATACAGAAGCCTGAGGTATAAGATATATCAGTTTGATCCAAGAGATAAATTTTGGACCAATCTTAAATGTTTCAAGTATATTGAATAAGTATTCCCATTCTACTATCAAACGCCTTCTCGGCATCAAGTGAGATGACACATTCTGGGGGTTTTATTAGACGCTGTATATACAATATTCATAAATCTCCTAACGTTAAAGTATGAGTAACGATTTTTAATAAAACCTGTCTGATCTTCAGAGATAATTTGCGGTAATATCTTTTCCAATTTCATAGCTAATATTTTGGAAAGAATTTTAAAATCTACATTTAACATTGATTATAGGTCTATATGATGTCACTTCAGTAGGGTCTTTATCTGTTTTAAGAATTAAAGAAATAGAAGCTTCATAAAAAGATTGTGGTAATCTATTCCTTAAAAAGGCTTCTTTAAATACCTTGCATAGCCATGGAGACAATAAATTTGAGAAATACTTTAAAAATTCTACTGTAAACCCATCTAAACCGGGAGCTTTACCAGAATTCATTGAAAAAATTGCTTTCTGTATTTATTCTTCCGTGATGGGTTCATCTAACAACAGAGACTCATTATGTGGTAAATTTGGTAAATTCAGTTTCTTTAAAAACTCATGCATTATATTGGAATCAGTAGGAAAATCTGATTGGTATAGGGAGGTATAAAATTCCTGAAATCATTTATTAATTTCGTCATGGTCTACAGTTACTGTACCATCCCGTTTACTCACTTTAGTAATCTGACGCTTGGCCGACAATGCTTTCAATTGATTAGCAAGTAATTTACCAGATTTTTGTATATGTATATAAAATTGACTTTTGGTTTTAAGTAACTGGTTCTCAATCGGTGATATTAATAACAAATCATATCTCAATTGAAGTTCAACTCTATTCTTATAGAGCTCTAAACTAGGAGCTTTTGAATATTTTTTATCAATTTCTTTAATCTCGTCAGCCAATGTGCGTATTTCTTTTTGTGTTTGGGTTTTTTTTCCCGCGGAGTATGAAATAATTTGTCCACGAATATATGCCTTAAAAGCATCCCAGACTACACCATTGGATATCTCTTCAGTAGAGTTTGTCAAGAAGTAAAAAGCAATCTGATCTTTCATAAACTTAATAAAGTTTAAGTCTTGAAGCAAAGTAGCATTAAATCGCCATTGTTTAGCGCTAAACTTGGAATCAGGTAGTTTGATCAATAGTTTCAATGGTGCATGATCAGAAATAGCAATTGTATCATACTCACTTGCAATGACCGATGGAACTAGCCGAGAATCTAGTATAAAATAGTCGATCCTAGAATAACTATGATATACACGAGAGAGAAAAATGAAAATTCTTTGTCATTTGGGTGTAAGAATCTCCAAATTTCTAACATTCCCGAGTCAAGTAAAAAAGAATTAATAAAATTAGCTGATTTATTCGGAAGCACATGATCAGATGTAGACCTATCAATGGAGGGATTCAAACAGCAATTGAAGTCTTAAAAAGTGTTCATTTAAATTAGGAAAGGATGCAATTAACTGTTTAAAAAACTCAGGATGATCAATATTTGGTGCATAGACATTCACCACAGCGACTTTTTGCCTATAAAGGACACCGGTAATCACCAAGAATCTGCCATATGGATCAGAAATTGTTTCATAGTGAACAAACGGAATTGAGGAGTCAATAAAAATAGAGACTCCTTTCACCTTAGCCTGTGAATTTGAATGAAACTGCTGTTCTCTACAAAACTTGAAAAATCTTGACTTGTCATCTTGCCTTACATGAGTTTCCTGAACAAAGATAATTTGAGCATTTAGTCTGTGAAGAACTTAAAAAAATGTTTTCCTCTTCATGGGATGGTTCGCCATTCACATTCCATGAAAGGAAACTAGTAACTTTATCCATATTGCTTGTAAAAATCATGTGGGATGTAATGGGTTAATTTCTTGAAGCCTAAAAGTTCATAATACTGGAAGAAGAAAAACCTAGGGCGGAGCCAGAAGTGACGACATTTCAGCCAATTTTGTAGTTCAGAATTTGCACAAATGGAGATCACTAAATAGGGAACAAGACCCCTCCCCCCTCCCCCCTCCCACCCCTATAGAACCCCAAACTGACCAATAGACAGTCATCAAGCTACCTAATCCCCTCCCCGATCCCATCTCTCCCAGTAACAGCGCTCAGCATAAACAGAATAATATTTAACCACTACGTCATAACACATTCGTTATAATCTTTGAGAGTGAAGAAAAAAAAATACAGACTGGCATGGAATGCCGCTTATTATTATCCAAGGTCAAGATATGGAAAACAAGAACTGCGTTCTCTTAGTTTGTCTAACGACAGGGGAACACGAATTAACAAAGAAATTCTTAAAAGAATATATATAAAAGAAAAACAACTCGTCCAGTTAAATTCTTAATCATTACCAAACGAAATGTTGTCAAAATAGGAACAGTAAATCTCCAATTATAACTTAATCAGCTATCAATTACTCCCCTTCCTCGTCGTAGCTCTCCAGAAAGCTGGAGGCGTCTTGAGGACTGTTAAAAAATCGAAAGTTACCATTGAAAAGTCGAATATGCAAGCTAGCTGGAAATAATAGAGCTGGGCGCAGGTTTTTCTTATACAAATCAGACATTACATTATAAAAAGTCTTTCTTATTTCCAAAAGCTCGTAACTATAATCAGGGACAAACCCAAACTTACATCCTTCATATTCAACCACACCCAACTTTTTTGCTGCCTGGAGAATATTCTCCTTCATTTGAAAAAAATGAAACCGAATGATCAAATGTCTCGGTTTATTACCGGATTTCTTACCAATCCTGTGTGCGTTATCCAGGAACGGAAGGTTTTCATTGTGCTCAATGTTGAAAGTTTCCTTTATCATTTTAGAAGCATATTTTATAACATTATCTCCTTCTTGGCCTTCTGGCAAACCAACAATTCGTAAATTCAAATGACGGCTTCTGTTTTGTAGGTCCATATTTTTAGACTTGTATTGCTGAAGTGCTCGAGTGTTTTCATTCATTCTCCGTTCCAGTTTTTCAATCTTCAAATCTATCTCTCTCCCGTCCCAGGGTTCGCAAGATATCAATTTGATCCTTTTGTTCACGAAGTTCATCTTGTAACAAAGACAGTTTTCCTTGGACTTCCTTCAATTTGGTCGAAACTCCTTTCACCATTTCTTCCAAACTGCCAAATCTTGTTTTCATTTCATTTTTCAGCTCATTTTTCAATTCATCGTTCATTTTCGATATTGCTTCTATGATGCTGGAATCAGAAGCTGCAGCTGTGGTTGTGGCTTTCCCCAGTTCCTTCTTTGGGGATCCTCCTTTCCTTCTTGTCTCCATCCTTTTCACGATTAAGGCGTGTAAAAGTGTTATCAACACTTTATGAACAGTTAGACGGTGTCTTGAAGTCAAATAGTCACCAGTAACATTGAAAGAGTGGTCAGTGGATGTTAAAAGTTAAGGGAGCAAACGAGTTTGCAACCTTACAGCATGCTGCCACTAGGTGATTTAATATTTAACCTACATATTTCCACGTCTTTGGAACGTGGGAGGAAACCAGAGCACCCAGAGAAAACCCACTCGGTCACAGGGAGAACGTGCAAACTCTGTACAGATGTCAGGATCTCTGGTGCTGTGAGGGTCTCTGGTGCTGTGAGGCAGCAACTCTACCGCTGCGCCACCGGGCGGCCCATGAGGAAAGCCATGTGGTCATAGAGAGAACATAGAAACTCCACACAGGCAGCACTGGA
The DNA here is from genome assembly GCA_038087875.1 of Malacoraja senta. Taxonomy (NCBI): domain Eukaryota; kingdom Metazoa; phylum Chordata; class Chondrichthyes; order Rajiformes; family Rajidae; genus Malacoraja; species Malacoraja senta. Next base: position 390,639,489 of record CM075977.1, read on the forward strand.
GGTCGCGACTGAATCTGAGCCACAAGAGTTGGCAGTCACCAACTCTACCAGCTGAGTCATTGTGTCTCCCATTCCCATCACTTAGTAATAATAATAATATTACATTTTATTGCCATTGTAAATACATACAACGAAATTTCAGGCGCACTGGCTCCAACGTATCAGATAAATAATAACGACAATGAAAACAACAAAAACGGCAAGAAAAACGGCGTCAGAATGTGCAATATTTCACAGTATAGTGTTGTAGCAGTACAAAATATTGGCTATGGGGGGTGTGTTTTCAGTGCAGAGTTCAGAGTGGTGATGGTCTTGGGGTAGAAACTGTTTGTTAATCTTGTGGTGTGTGATTTGATGGACATGTAACGCTTTCTTGAGGGCAGAAGGGCAAACAAGTGATTTGGGGGATGAGATGAGTCCTTTAGTATGCGTGATGCCTTCTGCAGGCAACGAGAGCTATAGATTTCTTCCAGGCAGGCAGATGTGTGTTGGTGATCTTCTGGGCTGTGTTGATGACTCTCTGCAGAGCCTTCTTGTCAGCCGCAGAACTGTTGCCATACTATATCAGGATGCCATGTGTCAGGACACTCTCTATGGAACAACGGTAGAATGATACTAGCAGCTGTTGTGGCAAGTTGGCTTTCCTGAGTGATCTTAGGAAGTAAAGCTATTGTTGTGCCTTCTTTACCAGGGAGTTTGTGTTAGTTGACCACCTGAGATCCGCCGAGATGTGGGTGCCCAGGAACCTGAAACTGGAGACTCTCTCCACTCTTTCTCCGTTTATGTGCAGTGGGGGATGGTCACCCTGCTTCTTCCTGAAGTCAATGATGAGCTCTTTTGTTTCCTTGGTAATGAGTGCTAAGTTGTTCTCTGAGCACCAGCCTATGGAAACCAGCCTTCGGTCCAACTTGCCCACACCGGCCAGCATGTCCCAGCTATACTAGTCCCACCTGCGTGCGTTTGGCCCATATCCCTCTAAACCTGACCTATCCATGTACCAGTCTAAATGTTTCTTAAACATTGCGATTGTACCTGTCTCAACTACCTCCTCTGGCAGCTTCACCCTCTGCGTGAAAAGGTTACCCATCAGGTTCCTATTATATCTTTCACCTAAAACCTATGTCCTCTGGTTCTTGAACCACTTCTGCCAGAATGAATAACGAGCAATTAGCTTGCAACGCTCAAGTCGAATCGTGGTATCTGGAGACTCTCTCATTTTTCTTGGCAAGACAATAAAGGCGCTGGAAAGTCCTGCAAGAGAGCAGGAAATAATCTCAGGAGAATGCACAAAGCATCTGAACCAAGAACATTTATAAAAGCTCACAAAGTCTAAGAAAAAATCTCTTTCACAGTGTTTGTTTTATTTCAGCAAACAGAGCACCAAGGAACAAATCTGTTCCTAACTTCTCTCCTCAGGACAATGGTAGAATGTGATATAAGAATAAAAATAACACATCAGTTAACTCAGTTAGCTCTGAAGAGTAAAGGGACGTGCCTTTAGAAAGGAGATGAGGAATTTCTTCGGACTGAGGGTGGTGAATCGATGGAATTCATTGCCACAGGCCAAGTCTATGGATATTTTTAGGGTGGAGATTGAGAGGTTCTTGATTAGTAAAGGTGTCAAGGGTATTGGGGAGCAGGCAGGAGAAATGGGAAGATAGATCAGCCATCATTGAATGGCGGAGTTGACTTGATGGGCCGAATAACCTAATTCTGCTCCTCCAATATTAAATTATGAACTAATTCCTATTAAAGTTTCCAAGATTCTCCTTAACCTGGAGCTAAGAGGCAGCTGTTTCACTCAGAGGGTGGTAGGTACGTGAAACGAGTTGCCAGAGGAGGTAGTTGAGGCACGGACAATAACAGCATTTAAAAGACACTGGTGAGACTCATGGATAGGAAAGGCTTAGAACTGAATAATCCTCTCGCCAACTAGAGAGTGATCCTGACCTACCACCTACCGGGCGGGGATAACATAGAACCAGTGTGAACAGGTGATCAATGCTCAGAAGATAGACACAAAATGCTGGAGTAACTCAGCGGGACAGGCAGGCATCTCTGGAGAGAAGGAATGGGTGACGTTTCGGGTCGAGACCCTTCTTCAGACTGAGAGTCAATGGTCGGTGTGGACCCAGTGGGCTGAAGAGTCTGTTTCCATGCTGTGTCTCCAAACTAAATTAAATTAAACACCCAATTTGGAAATAAAGTGTTAAACTGTGTTGTGAGGCAAATGAAACATTTACACTACTCGTAATTTACTTCAACTTTATTTAAGCTTTAACCCAAATGTCTCTCCCAGATGCGATAAATGTTTGTTTCAAAATGCCAATATTACACATTCATTTGTAGGATGTGCAAAGTTGAATACATTTTGGAGCGATATATTTGATATATTTACAAAGCTCTTCAAGTCAAGAATAGAACCTTATTTGGAATAATATTAGAAGATATCAATTTAAACAAAGACCAAAAAGTATTCTTTAATTATGGGTTAATAATTGGAAAGAAATTGATACTTAAATTTTGGAAAAATACAGCTATACCAACTATTAAAATGTGGATTAGGAATATGACGGACATAGCACACCTTGAAGAAATGAGACTCCGCCTAATAGATAAATATGACCAATTCTTAAGGAGTTGGTCACCTTTCATCGACTTTTTGGAATCATGTGATGCAGCAGTACCGTAAAGATTACTGATTTCAGGTCAGGTCGTGGATAGATTTACATCTCCAAACAAAGATTTGAAAATTTCTTTTTTAAGGGTCTTTTTCTACTATTTCTACTTTCTGTTTTTTTCTTTTCTTATATACACACTTCACGTTTTTCTATTTTCTACTATTTATTTTTCCTCTTTCTTTTCTCTATTTTTTTTTCTTTCTTTTTTTTTATTTTTTACCTCCTTTTCAAAAACATAAAACTAGAGGTTGTACATAGAATGCATTACGTTATGACATAGTTGGCACCTAAAATTAGGTGCCACTGTATTGTTTTGTATTGTATTAACTTCTAATAAAATAAACAAAAACAAAAAAAAACTTTATTTAAGCTTTAAAGCAACTCATTTCTGTAATACATAAACTCAGAAGCGTCTAGCAAACATGGCTGATTCCGCAGGCCGTTCCCGCCCGAAAACCCCGCACATGTGCCCACTTCATTCTCCCCTCCTATTTATAAGTTGAGATGGTCAGAAGGTTTAGTACATCTTGATGACCGTCGCAGCACTGTAGCTTCAGGAGATAATGGTGTTTCAATAGCTGGTGGTACATATATTGCTTGGTCATCAACTTCACTCATATTGTTATTTACATTTTCAATTTTAGAATTACTTATAGAAGTTTCCATAGGGGATGAGTGTTGAAGGAAGTTCTCGATTAATATTATCAAGGAGTGGTGGAGCTTATGGAGAAGATGGACATGGTGCAAGGTCACGAAGTGAGACAGTTGACTGACGTCCATCCTGGTACTTGATAGTTTCATAAGAAGGGTTGACATCAGTCAGCTCAACTTCATCAACAAAAGGCTCATTCTTATTTGATCGGACATACCGACGAAGCAACACAGGCCCATGGCTAGTCAACCATGATGGCAGAGAAGTACCACTAGAAGAACGCCGTTTGAAGTTAAAGAACTGCTCGTGTGGAGCAGTATTGGTAGCAGTTGACAGTAGCAATCTGATGGAGTGTAATGCATCTGGTAGAACACACTCCCACTGCTGATCTGGTATGGTCATTTGACTTTAAAGCCAGTTTCATTGCTTTCCAAATGATTCCATTATACCTCTCAACCTGACCATTTCCAATAGGATGATATGGTGTTGTTCTACTTGTTGCAAATCCTCTATTAGAAAGTAGTCTTTTAAATCTTTTGACATGAATGAGGTGCCCCTATCAGAATGTACGTAACTTGGAAATCCACAGAATGAAAACAGTTGATCTAAACATTTGATAACCATAGCAGCTGACATATTTGGACAAGGAATGGAGAGAAGGCAGGTACGGGATACTGAGTTGGATGATCAGCCATGATCATATTGAATGGCGGTGCCGGCTCGAAGGGCCGAATTGCCTACTCCTGCACCTATTTTCTATGTTTCTCTGTTTCTATGAAAAGCAAATGGAAACCTTGAATATTCATCAACTATGGTAAGTATATAAACATTTCGAGAGGAGGATGGTAAAGGCCCTTTGAAGTCAATACTCAAACATTCCATAGGGTGAGTACCTTTGATCAATCTTCCTTCTTCAGGACGGAAGAACCTTGGTTTTAATTCAGCTCAGATTCTACATGAAGCACACGTCATCTTCACATCTTCTGTAGACAAAGGTAAGTTTTTGGAACGAACATAGTGTAACAAACGAGCGACTCCAGGATGACACAGCCCACTGTGAAGATCAGTGAGTGCAGAAGAATGAACAGAGGCACAAAATGCTCGAGTTAATGTATCTGGATCAACATTTTCCTTACCAGGGTGGTACTCAATTGCATAACTATATGCAGATAATTCAATCCTCCATTGATGAATTTTACTGTTTTTAATCTTTGTTCGTTTCCGCTACTGAACACTGATCTGTTATCAAAGTGAAGTGCTGGCGAGCAAGGAAATAGAAACATAGAAAAATAGGTGCAGGAGTAGGCCATTCGGCCCTTCGAGCCTGCACCGCCATTCAATATGATCATGGCTGATCATCCAACTCAGTATCCCGTACCTGCCTTCTCTCCATACCCCCTGATCCCCTTAGCCACAAGGGCCACATCTAACTCCCTCTTAAATATAGCCAATGAACTGGCCTCAACTACCTTCTGTGGCAGAGAGTTCCAGAGATTCACCACTCTCTGTGTGAAAAAGTTTTTCCTCATCTCGGTCTTAAAGGATTTCCCCCTTATCCTTAAGCTGTGACCCCTTGTCCTGGACTTCCCCAACATCGGGAACAATCTTCCTGCATCTAGCCTGTCCAACCCCATAAGAATTTTGTACGTTTCTATAAGATCCCCTCTCAATCTCCTAAATTCTAGCGAGTATAAGCCAAGTCTATCCAGTCTTTCTTCATATGAAAGTCCTGACATCCCAGGAATCAGTCTGGTGAACCTTCTCTGCACTCCCTCTATGGCTATAATGTCCTTCCTCAGATTTGGAGTCCAAAACTGTACGCAATACTCCATGTGTGGTCTCACCAAGACCCTGTACAACTGCAGTAGAACCTCCCTGCTCCTATACTCAAATCCTCTTGCTATGAAAGCCAACATACCATTCGCTTTCTTCACTGCCTGCTGCACCTGCATGCCTACTTTCAATGACTGGTGTACCATGACACCCAGGTCTCGCTGCATCTCCCCATTTCCTAATCGGCCACCATTTAGATAATAGTCTGCCTTCCCGTTTTTGCCACCAAAGTGGATAACCTCACATTTATCCACATTATACTGCATCTGCCAAACATTTCCCACTCACCCATCCTATCCAAGTCACCTTGCAGTCTCCTAGCATCCTCCTCACAGCTAACACTGCCCCTCAGCTTAGTGTCATCCGCAAACTTGGAGATGTTGCTTTCAATTCCCTCATCCAGATCATTAATATAAATTGTAAATAGCTGGGGTCCCAGCACTGAGCCTTGCGGTACCCCACTAGTCACTGCCTGCCATTGTGAAAAGGACCCGTTTACTCCTACTCTTTGCTTCCTGTTTGCCAGCCAGTTCTCTATCCACATCAATACTGAACCCCCAATACCGTGTGATTTAAGTTTGTATCCTAATCTCTTATGTGGTACCTTGTCGAAAGCCTTCTGAAAGTCCAGATACAACACATCCACTGGTTCTCCCCTATCCACTCTACTCGTTACATCCTCGAAACATTCTATAAGATTCGTCAGACACGATTTACCTTTCGTAAATCCATGCTGACTTTGTCCAATGATTTCACCACATTCCAAATGTGCTGCTATCCCATCTTTAATAACTGACTCTAGCAGTTTCCCCACTACCGATGTTAGACTAACTGGCCTGTAATTCCCCGTTTTCTCTCTCCATCCCTTCTTAAAAAGTGGGGTTACGTTTGCTACCCTCCAATCCTCAGGAACTACTCCAGAATCTAAAGAGTTTTGAAAAATTATCACTAATGCATCCACTATTTGTGGAGCTTCTTCCTTAAGTACTCTGGTATGCTGCCTATCTGGCCCTGGTGATTTATCGGCATTTAATCCATTCAATTTACCCAACACCACTTCCCGACTAACCTGGATTTCACTCAGTTCCTCCATCTTCTTTGACCCGCGACCCCCTGCTATTTCCGGCAGATTATTTATGTCTTCCTTAGTGATGACGGAACCAAAGTAGTTATTCAATTGGTCCGCCATATCCTTGTTCCCCTTGATCAATTCACCTGTTTCTGACTGCAAGGGACCTACATTTGTTTTAACTAATCTCTTTCCCTTCACATATCTATAAAAACTTTTGCAGTCAGTTTTTATGTTCCCTGCCAGTTTCCTTTCATAATCTATTTTCCCTTTCCTAATTAAGCCCTTTGTCCTCCTTTGCTGGTCTCTGAATTTCTCCCAGTCCTCTGGTATGCTGCTTTTTCTGGCTAATTTGTACGCATCATCTTTTGCTTTGATACTATCCCTGATTTCCCTTGTTATCCACGGATGCACTACCTTCCCTGATTTATTCTTTTGCCAAACTGGGATGAACAATTTTTGTAGTTCATCCATGCAGTCTTTAAATGCCTTCCATTGCATATCCACCGTCAACCCTTTTAGAACTAATTGCCAGTCAATCTTGGCCAATTCACGTCTCATACCCTCAAAGTTACCTTTCTTTAAGTTCAGAACCGTTGTTTGTGAATTAACAATGTCACTCTCCATCCTAATGAAGAACTCAACCATATTATGGTCACTCTTGCCCAAGGGGGCACGCACAACAAGACTGCTAACTAACCCTTCCTCATTACTCAATACCCAGTCTAGAATAGCCTGCTCTCTCGTTGGTTCCTCTACATGTTAGTTTAGATAACTATCTCGCATACATTCCAAGAAGTCCTCTTCCTCAGCACCCCTGCCAATTTGATTCACCCAATCTATATGTAGATTGAAGTCACCCATTATAACTGTTTTGCCTTTGTTGCACGCATTTCTAATTTCCCGTTTGATGCCTCAATTTTCTCACTGCTTCAATAATTGCTGTAGCTTCCTTTTCAACGGGTGGGTAGTGCAATTCACTACCTTGGAGAGTACGAGACATGAAAGCCACTGGTCGTCCTCCTTGATTTAATGTTGCTGATACTGCTAAATCAGAGGCATCACATTCAACAACAAAGGGGAGATCCTCATCGATGGTGTGTAATGTCACAGATTCTAATTGTTTCTTTAAAGAAGTAAAGGCACCAATTGCTGTAGAGTGAAGGGGAAAGATTTTGCTCAAATCAAAGGATGAATTTTGTCAGAAAAATTTGGTATCCATTTAGCATAATATACAAACATACCAAGAACCCTTCGTAGAGATTTTAATGTAGCTGGAACAGGTATCTCTTGGAGTGGACGGAGTCTTTCTGGATCAGGCTTGATTATATCATTTTCAACCCCATAACCAAGAATATTAATTGATGACACTGATGTTATTGACAGCCTCATTTAACGTTAGATTTTTAGAATGTACAACTTATAAAAACTGTTGTACATTTTCATCATGTTCAGCTTGGTCTTTTCCTGCAATAGTTATATTATCAAGATAAGGGAAAGTATCTTTAAGGTTTTCCTGTTCAACAAGTTTGTCCATCTCTCTCTGAAAAACAGCCACGCCATTAGTTACACCAAAAGGAACTCTGCAGTATTGGTATAATTTACCATTTGCTTCAAACGCAGTGTATTTCTTCTCTGATTCTTTCAAAAGAATTTGGTAGTAAGCACTTTTTAGGTCAAAAGTAGAGAATATCTTATACTTAGCTAATGTATTGATAATCTCTTCTATACGAGGTAATGGATATGCATCAAGCTCCGTGAACTGGTTTATAGTTTGAGAGTAATCAATGCAGAGTCTCTTTCTATGTCTCTCCAAGGGGTCCTTAACCACGACAACTTGTGCCCTCCAAAGGGAAGAGCTGGGTTCTATGATACCTTCTCGTAAAAGATTAGTTACTTCTGTGTTGATAAAATTCCTATAATCTTTACTAAAATGTCTTGATTTTGTAGCAATTGGCTTGCACTTGGAGGATAAATTAGTGAATAATGAAGGACGCAGCAGAAAAACCACACAATACTGGTGGCTTTGACAATACAAGATCAGGCATAGTTCCTTCATACATTATTTGAAGTAATCTCTGCAGTTTCTGAAAATCCTGACCTAGAATTATATCGCTACACAAATTTTTTTAAATACCAAGACATACAGATTTATAATTAGTTTTGTTCAGAATAAATTCTACAATACAAGATCCAATAATTTGAGTATTGAGAGTTGTCAGAGCCATCGAGATTTCTCTATTTGAAGGAATTATAGTTAGATTTAGTCAAGACACAACTTGTTCACATAAAACTTTCTGAACTGCCAGAATCAAGTAGTACATTAAGTGTATGGCCATTGATGGATACCGTTGTAGCTGCATGAGACAAGCTCTGAGGAAATGCAGCTGTAATTGCACATAAAGAGGGCATATACAGTACATGGCAACAGTGACACTTTTAGTAGTTGCTTTGGACTTGCATACTCTAGAATAATGTCCCTTCTTGCCACAACTATTACGTTGCCTCTCGAGCAGGACATCTCTCTATTATGAATATTACCCTGCAAAAGTAACACTTCCTTTTTGAATAAGTATATGCTGCAACAAGGGCACATTTATCAGTAGAAATTGTTTCAGCTTGCTCCATATTAGTACTTGGGTGAGATTCTTTTGTAGTAGTTGCAGCAGAATACACATTAGATGAGCCATAAGCATCTGAATTTTTCTGAGCCAAGTCTAATGAGTAAGCTTGATTGTAAGCTGACTGTAGATCCAAGGTTTTGTTTTCTAATAGTCTCTGTTGTATTAAAGGCGATGCCAAACCATTGATAAGAGTCTCGAATAAGTTCCTGTCGATATTGATCAGCTGCAACTGCTTTGAAGGCACAGTCTTTACTAAGTCCTTGAAGTTCTTGTAAAAATTCATCAAGTGACTCACCAGGTTTTGTTTCCGAGTAGCAAGGAGGTGTCGAGCAAATATTACATTGGGTGTCTTAACGAAGAGTCTGCTTAGTACATCAATAGCAGAATCATAAGTTGTACATTCCTCTATGTAATCATATACATCATAAGAGACAGAGCTTATTAATGTCCTGAATCTGTCTGGTGCATCATTGCCACACTCATCAAAGAAGTTATTTAGTGTACGAAGCCAGTGCTTCCATTCCTTTGCAGCAGTAGGCGAGTTGGGATCCAGATCCAAGCATTGTGGTTTCAATAGTTTCTCCATCTCGATGTCACACTGCTTAACTTCTGAGATTGAGTTGCTTAAATTGTTGTGAGGCAAATGAAACTTTTACACTACTCGTAATTTACCTCAACTTTATTTTAGCTTTAAGTAACTCATGTCTGTAATACATAACTTCAAAACGTCTGGAAAAACATGGCTGATTCCGCAGGCCTTTCCCGCCCGAAAACCCCGCACATGCGCCCACTCTGGAAAAGCCCCGCACATGCGCCCACTTCAAACTGTTACTCAGCAAAAGGAAACTAATTTTAGCTGAGCCTGTGCTGTTTGATCAAGCATGCATTGGAATATTTGCTCTGTTATTACTTTGGAGAGACTGGTGCTCAAGGCAAGTGAGTAGACTAGAATGTATAAAATCATGAGAGGAATAGATCTGGTAGACGCACAGAGCCTCTTGCCCAGAGTACGGGAATCGAGCACCAGAGGACATAGATTTAATGTGAAGGAGGAAAGATTAAATAGGAATCTGAGGGGTAACTTTTTCACACAACGGTAGGTGGATGTATGGAACAAGCTGCCAGAGGAGGTGGTTGAGGCAGGGACTAGCGCAACGTTTAAGAAACAATTAGACAGGTTCATGGATAGGACAGATTTAGAGGGATAAGGACCAAACGCAGGCAGGTGGGACTAGTGTCGATGGGGCATGTTGGTTGTTGTGGGCAAGTTGGGCCGATGGGTCTGCTTCCACACTCTATGACTATGACTTTGACTCAAAATTAATCACCTATTTTGGAAATAAAGAGATAAACTGTTATTCAGTAAAAGGAAACTAACTGTTTAATTGAGCCTGTGATGTTCTCATCCAAATCATTGGGTGCTCAGAGCGAGTGCACTAGAATGTATTGATGAAGGACATAAAGGGTCATAGAGTGATACAGCATAGAAACAGGCCCTTCGGCCCAACTTCCCCGCAACGGCCAACATGTCCCAGCTACACTAGTCCCACATGCCTGCGTTTGGACCATATCCCTCCAAACTTGTCCTATCCATGTACCTGTCTAACTGTTTCTTAAACGTTGGGATAGTCCCAGCCTCAACTACCTCCTCTGGCAGCTTGTTCCACACACCCACAACCCTCTGTGAGAAATTGAATGTAAACAGAATAATACTCGGAAGATCTGCTAAATCCTTCTGCACAGCCTTCAAACATCTCACCCCCCTGTTGTGTAGGAAGGAAGTGCAGATACTGGTTTAAACCGAAGATAGATACAAACAGCTGGAGTAACTCAGCGGGTCAGACAGCATCTCCGGAGTAAAGGAATAGGTGACGTTTCAGTCTTCACCTCATATTTCACTTGGCCAGCTTACAACCCAGCGGTATCAATTTTTTATTTTTATTTAATTTCAAGTAACTCTTGCATCCCATCTCTCTCCGTCCCACCCCCACTCTAGTCGTCGTACCAGTTTCAGTGTTATCCTGGAGAGTTTCATTGTCTGTAACTCATTTTCACCTAGCCCTCAGCTAACACTGGCCTGTTTCCTTTATCATCGTTACTTTTGTGCATATCTTTCATTCATTTGTTCTAATCTCTCTATATCGCTTGTTTCCCTTTCCCCTGACTCTTAGTCTGAAGAAGGGTCTCGACCCGAAACGTCACATATTCCTTTTCTCCAGAGATGCTGCCTGACCCGCTGAGTTACTCCTGCTCTTTGTTTCTAAAATGTTCCTGTTACTTGGCTGTTTACCAAATACCCTCTCCTAATGATTTTGCTAAATGAATGGAAAACCGTGGCTCTTAAAACTTTATGTACTTGATTAAGGAGAATAAAAGATATAAAAGATTAAATCCAATATTTCCAGAGATAATGTTACTCATCCTATTCCAGTAAATACAACCATCCATTTGTTTCAGCTCTTCATTTTGATTCCACTCCAATTAAACAAACAAATAAATTGATGTCCTGATTTACTATTCTGAAGGGATTCCGTGCTTTATGAACATTTTAATGTTTAGCGTGCAGTATTTTCAAGTTACTGGTTTTTATTGGCTTTCAAGTGGCAAGATGAATGGATTGTCAATCCTATGAACAAAAGAGAACAGGAATCATTATTTTCTTTATCCTCGCAATTTTCTCTTTTCTTATGGTTCTCGGGATCTCTTCCTTCACCAGTTAACGTTGTCGAGTCATATAACATGTTAATGGCTCTTCTGCCTAACTTGTCCATGCCGACACTGCTGTCCCATCTAAGCTGATCCCATTTTAGTTCAGTTCAGTTTAGTTTATTGTCATGTGCATAGAGGTACAGTGAAAAGCTTTTGTTGCGTGCTATCCAGTCAGCGGAAAGACAATACAGGATTACAATCCAGCCATTTAAGGGCCTGTCCTACTTCCCGATTTTTTTCGGCGACTGCCGGCATCATTGACTGACGTATCAGGTCACCGAAAAATTTGCGGTGTGATGCGGCGTGATGCAGCGTGATGACGTATGATGTTTTTTTCAAGTGTGGCAACATTTTTTTTGTCGACGCTGGATTTTGAAATGTTCAAAACCCTTTGGCGACACTGATATGACGTTGGCGGTCGCCGAAAAAATCGGCAAGTGGGCCAAGTGTCAAATACATGATAAGGGAATAACATTTAGTGCAAGGTAAAACATGTAAAGTCTGATCAAAAATAGCCCGAGGGTCACCAATGAGGTAGATAGGAGTTCAGCACTGCTCTTTAGCTGGTAGGATAATTCAGTTGCCTGATCATTTATCCGTGTTTGGCCCATATCCCCCTAAATCTTTTCTATCCAAGTACCTGTCCCAATGTAATTTGAATGTTAGTATTGTATCTACCTCAGTGTCAGGTACTTCCTCTGGCAGCTCATTCCATACACTCACAACTCTCCATGTGAAACTGTTGCCACTCAGGTTGCTATTAATCTTTTCCCTCTCACCTTAAACCTATCCCCTCTAGTTCTTAATTCCCATACCCTGGGAAAAAGACTCTGTGCATTCATCCTATCTATTTCCCTTAAGATTTTATGTACCTCTTTATGGCACGGTGGCGCAGCGGTAGAGTTACTGCCTCACAGCGCCAGAGACATGGGTTCAATCCTGACTACGGGGCTGTCTGTACGGAGTTTGCATGTTCTGCCCATGACCTATGTGGGTTTTCTCCGGGTGCCCCGGTATCCTCCCACATTCCAAAGACGTACAGGTTTGTAAGTAAAATAGCTCAGTGGGCCAAAGGGCCTGTTTCCGCGTTGTATCTCTAAACTAAACTAAACTAAACTAAACACCACAGTCTCATATGTTCCAAAGAATAGAGCCCTAGCCTGTCTAATCTCTCCCTATAGCTTGGTCTTGAGTCCTGGCAACATCGTGGTAAATATATTCAATACTCTTTCCAGCTTAATCGCATATTTCCTGTAACATGGTGGCTTAAAATAAACACAAATCCAAGTGCTGTCTCGCCAATGCCTTGTACAATTGTAACGTAATGTCCCAATGTCTTTTCTCAATGCCCTGACAGATGAAGGCCAGCTTGACAAAAGCTTTATTCATCACCCTGTTTACCTGTGACAGCACTTTCAGGGAACAATATACTTATATTGTGTAGGAAAGAACTGCAGATGCCGGATTAAATCGAAGATAGACACAAAATGCTGCAGTAACTCAGTGGGACAGGCAACATCTCTGGAGAGAAGTAATGGGTGACATTTCAGGTCTTGTCCTTCTCTCCAGAGATGCTGCCTGTCCCGCTGAGTTACTCCAGCACTGTGTGTCTAATATCTTTATATTACTGGGCCCCTCTGTTCTACAAAACTTCCTGGGATCCTACCGTTCACTATGAAAGTCCGGCCTTGTTTTAACTTCCCAAATGCAACACCTTGCACTTGTCTGAATTAAACTCCATTTGCCATTCCTTGGCCCACTTATCTAGATGAAAGAGATCCCACTGTAATTGTTGATAACCTTCTTCAGTGTCTCCTACACCTCGTTATTTGGTGATCAATAAAGACGGGTGACATTTAACTAGCATGAATGGGTGGCGCAGCGGTAGAGTTGCTGCCTTACAGCCAGAGACCTGGGTTCAATCCTCACTACGGGTGCTGTCTGAATGAAGTTTGTACGTTCTCCACGTAACCTGCATGGGTTTTCTCAGGGAGTTCTGGTTTCGCCCCACACTCTAAAGACGTAGAAGTTTGTATGGTTAATTGGCTAGTGATAATTGTAAATTGTTCCTAATGTGTGCAGGATAGCATAAGTGTGCGGGGATTGCTGGTCGGCGCGGACTCGGTAGGCCTGTTTTCCGCGCTGTATCTATAAACTGAACTAAACTAGTGTGAATGGGTAATTGATGGTTGGTGTGGACGCAGTGGGCTGAAAGTCCTGTTTCTAAACTGTATCGTTAAACTCCAACGCACCTTCTGAACATCAACAACATCACCACTCCATTTGGTGAAAGCGACTTTTTTTTCTAAACATAATGATAAAATGTTTAGCAAAGATAATTCTCTGTGGTTAAGTACATAACTAATTGTCTGTATACTATAAACAGACTTTTAGTCACATTGCTCTCCAATATTACTATTTCATTCATTTGCTGTTGCTGGTACATAGAAGATGACAGCGGCTTTAATATAGAAGTTTAAAGTGCAAATTAATTTTGATTGAATGTTTTCTTTTACTTTGCAGCTTGACAAGTGCATTTACAGATTTGGCTGGCGAAGAGGCAATTATCCTACCAAACTACCGTGCAGAATACATCCGAAGAAGCCTAAGTATAACGATAGAATAAATTGAAGCCTATTAAACTTGGCATTAAGATTCATTATTTAAAATTGCTTTCTTGTCGTGATGCACCATGTAAATTGCCTTTATTCCTGAAGGCACTTGATTCTTCCTGGGTTTAGAAACGTAGAAACATAGAAAATAGGTACAGGAGTAGGCCATTTGGCCCTTCAAGCCAGCACCGCCATTCGATATGATCATAGCTGATCATCTAAAATCAGTACCCCGTTCATGCTTTCTCCCCATACACTTGATTCCATTAGCCCTTAGAGCTATATCTAACTCTCTCTTGAAAACATCCAGTGAATCGGCCTCCACTGCCTTCTGTGGCAGAGAATTCCACAGATTCACAACTTACTGGATGGAAAGGTATTTCGTCATCTCAGTCCTAAATGGCCTACCCCTTATTCTTTTGTTGTCATCTGTGGCTCATAGAGTCACGCAGTGTGGAAACAGGCCCTTCAGCCCAACTTGCCAACATGTCCCACACTAGTCTCATCTGCCTGTGTTTGTCCCATATCCCTCTCAACCGGTCCTATCCATACACCTGTCCAAATGTTTCTAAAACATTGCAATAGTCCCTGCCTCAACTACCTCCTCCGGCCGCCCGTTCCATACATCCACCATCCTTTGTGTGAAAAGGTTACCCCTCGGGTTCCTATTAAATCTTTCCCCCCCTCATCTTAAACCTATGTCCTCTGGTTCTTGATTCCCCTACTCTGGGCAAGAGACTCTGCGCGTCTACCCAATCTATTCCACTCAAAAGAAGGTTCAAAAAGGTTCAAAAAAAGTTCAAAAGGTTATTTATTGGTCACATACACCATAGGTGTAGTGAAATGCTTCTTGCCGATGCAGCACATAAAAAAAAGAATACAGACATAACAATAATAAAGAGATTTAAACATAAAAAACATCCCCCCACAATGGTTCCCATTATGAGGGAAGGCACAAAGTCCAGTCCCCATCCCCATGTCCACCCATAGTCGGGCCTATTGAGGCCTCCGCAGTCGCCTTTACGGAGGCCCGATGTTCCAGGCTGTTCTCGCCCGGTGATGGTGCTCCGGCGTCGGGAGAATCCTCTCAGCGGCTTGGGATACCTGGAACGGCCGCCTCCTTACTGGAGACCACGGCTTCCGAAGCCAACAAGGCCGCGCTGGATGGAGCTCCACCACTGGCGATCTCGGCGAGAGATCCCAGGCTTCCGGTGTAAAGTTCAGCGCCGCCGCCCGCAGCTGGCCGCTCCACAGACACGCAGCTCCGCGATGTTTTTTATCAGCGGTCTTCAGCTCACCGGGGTTTCAGCGCGGCGACCCGGGCAAGGCATCGCCCGCTCCGCTCCGCGATAGCGCTCCAGCACTGGTGCCGCCGCCGCCGAAGCCGTGGTTCTGGCCGGTCCCCTCAGGAAACGCCGCTCCAGGCCCACTGGTAGGCCGCGAGGACGGGTCGAAAGTGCAGCCCGGAGAAAAGCCGTCTCTCCGACCAGGTAGGGAACCAGAAAAGTAGTTTCCCCCTTCCTCCCCTCCCCCCCACCCCCCACATAAAAAAGAATAGAGCTCCAAAAACAAAACACTAAAACTCACTACATTTTTTTTTAAAAGAGTGAAAAAATGAACAGCTGCAGGCTGGGCAGCCAAACCACACAGGACGGCGCCCCCTGATGATTTAATACTCATGATTTAATACACCTCTATAAGATCACCCCTCACCCCCCTCTTTCAAGGAATAGAGTCCCAGCCTACGCAACTCTCCCCATAGCTCAGGCCCTTGAGTCCTGGCAACAACCTCGTAAATTTTCTCTGCACCCATTCCAGCTTGACAATATCTTTCCTATAACATGTTCAACATTCTGTAGCTCACTCAGCAAAATTCCCAACTCTGATTCTGAGACCTGTGGTATCATATCTCACACCAGAGGCAAGATCCTAGCCTGAAGATTCTGTGCTTTATCGGGAACGATTGGGCTAATGTGTAGGAGAGCCTTTGCAGGCTCTGGGCCTGCTCTTGCTGGAGTAGAGGAAGATGAGGGGGGGTGGGGGGGAGGGCGGGGAGGGTCTCATTGTAACCTACTGAATAATGAAAGGACTAGGTAGAGGAGATGTGAAGAGGATGTTTCCATTTGTGGGCAAATCTAGGACCAGAGGGCAAAACTTCAGAACAAAAGGACGTACTTTTAGAATGGATACGAGGAGGAATTTCTTTAGCCAGAGCGTGATGAATCTGTGTCCATAGATGGAGCTGGAAGCCAAGTCATTGGGTATTTTTAAAGCAGAGTGATAGGTTCTTGATTAGTAAGGGCATCAAAGGATATAGGTAGAAGGCAGGAGAATGGGGAAAAATCGATCAGCCATGATCGAATGGAGGAGCAGGCTCAATGTGCCGAATGGCCTCATTCCGCTCCTGTATCTACTGGCCTGGTCTTACTAGGGGAAGTGAAGAAAATGCATGTGAGCTGTGGTGTAAAGATGTCAAAAAAAGTTGTGACATTTTCATAAGTTCATAAATTCTAGGGGCGGAATTAGGCCATTCGGCCCGTCAAGTCTACTCCGCCATTCAATCGCGGCTGATCTATCTCTCCCTCTCCATGTTTTCCATGCAGTTCTGGCCAAAGTTTACCTGTCGAGCAAAATCATTGGAAGAGATGACTCAGTTGTTGGTTGATGTTTTCAATAGAGAGTTAGATTTAGTTCTGCGGGCTAACGGAATCAAGGGATATGGGGAGAAAGCAGGAGCGGGGTACTGATTTTGGATGATCAGCCATGATCATATTTGAATGGCGGTGCTAGCTCAAAGGGTTTTGTGAT
>CM075977.1:390656676-390719176 GCA_038087875.1 Malacoraja senta
TCTCTCGCTCCTTTCTTGAAAAGTGGGATAACATTAGCTACCTTCCAATCCACAGGAACTGATCCTGAATCAATAGAATATTGGAAAATGATCATGAATGTGTCCACGATTTCTAGAGCCACCTCCTTGAGTACACTGGGATGCAGACCATCAGGCCCTGGGGATTTATCAGCCTTCAGTCCCATCAGTCTACCCAATACTATTTCTCACCTATTGCAAATTTATTTCAATTCTTCTGTCTCCCTAGATCCTCTGCCCTCTAGTACATCTGGGAGATTGTTTGTGTCTTCCTTGGTGAAGACAGAACCAAAGTATCTGTTCAACTCTTCTGCCATTTTCTTGTTCCCCATAATAATTTCACCTGTTTCTGCCTTCAAGGGACACACATTTGTCTTTACTAATATTTTTCTCTTAACATACCAAGAGGCTTTTACTATCCTTCTTTATATTCTTGGCCAGCTTATCCTCGTACTTCATCTTTTCACCCCGTATTGCCCTTTTCTTACCTTCTGTTTTCCTTTGAAAGTTTCCCAATCCTCTGGCTTCCAGCTACTCCTTGCTATGTTATGCACCTTTTCTTTTAGTTTTATTCCATCCCTAACTTCCCTTGTCAGCCACAGTTGCCTCTTACTCCCCTTAGAATCTTTCTTTATCTTTGGAATGAAACAATCCCGCATCTTCTGGATTATGGATCCTTTTCCAGTCGACCTTGGTCAGCTCCTCTCTCATGCCTTCATAGTCCTCTTTGTTCAACTGCAATAATCTGAGGGGTAACTTTTTCACAAAAAAGGTGGTGGGTGTATGGAACGTGTTGCCAGTGGAGGTTGTTGAGGCAGGGACTATAACAACATTTAAAATACATTTGGACAGGAGAGATTTAGAGGGATACTAGACCAAGTGCAGACCCGTTGGGTCGGTTCCTCCAGAGCACGGTTGCGGGGTGGGAATGTGGCACCCACAAACACACACACTCATCACACCCCTTGATATTATCTTAATTTTTTTAATTGGCTTCTTTTATCCCATCTCCACCCTATCCACTGACGAAAAGCCCTCACCTCTCAGGTGCGTCTAGAGGTGGGGGGGCAGAGAGAGAAAATTTAGTGTTAGAAAACAAAAATTGTGAGGAGGGTGGAGAGGAAGGGGGAGAGGAAGGGGGGAGAGGAGGGGGGGGAGAGAGGAAGGAGTGGATGGGGAGAGAGGTGAAGGAGGGGGGTTGGAGCGGGCGTGCATGAGTCGAGCCACGGGCTGTGAAGAGAGAAGGGCAGAGAGAGAGAGAGAGAGAGAGAGAGAGAGAGGGGAGAGACAGAGAGACTGGTACACAAAAAAAAGCTGGAGAAACTCAGCGGGTGCAACAGCATCTATGGAGCGAAGGAAATAGGCAACGCTTTGGGCCGAAACCCATTTCAGAAGTGTTTCGGCCCGAAACATTGCCTATTTCCTTCGATCCATAGATGCTGCTGCACCCGCTGAGTCTCTACAGCTTTTTTTTTTGTGTACCTTCGATTTTCCAGCATCTGCAGTTCCTTCTTAAAGACAGAGAGACTGTTGGCGGGCTGTTTCCCCAACGCGCATTTGGCAGGAGTGGCTACTCTGAAAGAAAAGTGAAATCTCTACCGAAATGGAAAAAATCTCGGCGTTTCTGCGTGCGGTGTTGGCGTAGCGAGGAATCCAAGGCTGGCAGCCACAAGTCAAGCAGACACACACACACACACACACACACACACACACACACACACACACACACACACACACACACACACACACACACTCACACACGCACACGCACACACACACACACACACACACACACACACACACACACACACACACACACACACACACACACACACACACACACACACACACACACACACACACACACACACACACACAGAATTTTAAATATAGATAGATGAGCCAAGCGCATGCAAGTGGGACTAGTGTAGCTGGGACATGTTGTGCAAGTTGGGCCGAAGGGCCTGTTTCCATACCGTATGATGCCATGACTCTATGACTATACCGACTCAAAGGAAGAAATGGGACCCTGACAACAAGCATGGTCAAAAATTTACACTTTA
This sequence comes from Malacoraja senta, assembly GCA_038087875.1. NCBI lineage: Eukaryota > Metazoa > Chordata > Chondrichthyes > Rajiformes > Rajidae > Malacoraja > Malacoraja senta. The sequence continues at coordinate 390,658,758 of CM075977.1, forward strand.
GGCTGCTGGACAGAGGGTTGGAGTCGGTATATAAACATAAATATCAGTCAGAGTATTGAGTATAGAAGTTGGGAGGTCATGTTGCAGTTGTATAAGACTTTGGTGAGGTCACATTTAGAATATTGTGTTTTGTTCTGGGCACCGTGTTATAGGAAAGATATTGTCAAGTTGGAAAGGATAAAGAGAAGATTTACGAGGATGTTGCCTGGATAGAGGGTCTGAGCTCTCGGGAGAGGTTGAGTAGGCTGGGACTCAATTCCTTGGGGCGCAGGAGGATAAGAGGTGACCTTGTAGTGTATAAAATCATGAGAGGAGTAGATCGGGTACACGCACAGAGTCCCTTACCCAGAGTTGGGGAATCGAGGACCAGAGATTTAAGGTGAGTTAATAGGAACCTGAGGGGTAACTTTTTCACACAAAGGGTGGTGGGTGTATGGAACAAGCTGCCAGAGGAGGTAGTTGAGGCAGGGACTATCCCAATGTTTAAGAAACAATTAGACAGGCACATGGATAGGACAGGTTTGGAGGGAAATGGATCAAACTCGGGCAGGTGGGACTAGTGTAGCTGGGACATTGTTGGCCGGTGTGGGCAAGTTGGGCCGAAGGGCCTGTTTCCACACCGTATGACTCAGTGACTATGATACCGACTCAAAGGAAGAAATGGGACCTTGACAGCATACATGGTCAAAAATTCACACGTTAAGCTGCTGGAGAGAGGATTAGTAATGGACAGAGGGCGCAGGAAGGAAACAAAAACCTCAGTGCCTTCAAAACCTGGCAGTCATTCACGTTATCCCCTTTGTCATGTACAGTATCTGTACACTGTGAACGGCTCGATTGCAGTCACGTATTGTCTTTCCGTTGGCTGGTTAGCACGCGACAAAATCTTTTCACCGTACCTCGGTACAGGTGTCAATAAACTAAACTCAGGCGCTGAGGAACTTATGTGATAGCATCGTTTTTTCTGAGCTGAGGAGATTTGATTTTTTTTTGTCACCAAAACATAATCATGGAAAAAAATGTCAAAGCATTCTCTTTGTTAGCTGCAATAAAAAGGAATCCGAATACTACAATAGTTCCAAAGTCTTCAATTGTGCTCAGTGTATAATTTCACTGTTGATATAAAGAATATAAGCATGCTTAAATAAACACAACTGCAGTCTGGATAATGAGAAAGCGAATTATAACGGCCCACCTTAGAGCACTTTTCACAAAGCCAAGACTGTAACCATATATGATTAATGCCTTGAGTCTAAATTTGCTTACTGAGAGGTCAATTATTGAGCAAATGATCATTTATTCAGACTTAACCATGTGTGGCTGGGAAGGGGAAACTCTTGTTCAAAGTATCGGAAATAAAACAAAAAGCTGGGCATGCTCCTCGGAACCGAGCTCCTCGATTCTCCACATCTACCCCTAGGGCCTAAACCGCGATGTACAGGAACTAGGGATAATTTTCAGTTCATTCAAGGGATTCAGTCTAGTTTAGTTTAGGGATACAGCGCGGAAACAGGCCCTTCGGCCCACAGGGTCCACGCCGACCAGCGATCCCGGCACACTAACACTATCCTACACACACTAGGGACAATTTACACTTATACCAAGCCAATTAACCTACAAACCTGTACGTCCTTGGAGTGTGGGAGGAAACCGAAGATCTCGGAGGAAACCCACGCCGGTCACGGGGAGGGCGTACAAACTCCGTACAGACAGCACCCGTAGTTGGGATTGAACCCGGGTCTCCGGCGCTGCAAGCGCTGTAAGGCAGCAACTCTACCGCTGTGTCACTGTGCCGCACAGGCCTACCCGATCTCTAAACACTTAAACCCGGTTGCTAAACACTTTAACTCCCCTTCCCATTCCAACATTAACCAGGAATGAGTAGGTTAACATATGATGAGCGTTTGTCGGCACTGGGCCTATACTCGCTGGACTTTAGAAGAATGAGGAGGGACCTCGTTGAAACGTACAGAATAGTGAAAGGCTTGGATAGAGAGGTGTAGAGGATGTTTCCACTTGTGGGGGAGTGTAAGACTAGAGGTCGTAGCCTCAGAATTAAAGGACTTTTTTTAGGAAGGATATGAGGAGGAATTTCTTTAGTCAGAGGGTGGTGAATCTGTGGAATTCATTGCTGCAGAAGGCTGTGGAGGCCAAGTCAGTGGATATTTTTAAGGCAAAGATAGATAGATTTTTGATTAGCACAGATGTCAGAGGTTATGGGGAGAAGGCAGGAGAATGGGGTTATGAGGGAGAGATAGATCAGCCATGATTGAATGCCAGACTTGATGGGCCGAATGGCCTAATTATACTCCTATCACTTATGACCTTATGGTGAGAAAAGCCATCTTTATCTCTCATGATAATTATCAGTTTATACGATACAAGCATCAAGTCTACTCCGCCATTCATTCATGGCTGATCTATCTCTCCCTCCTAAACCCATTCTCCTGCCTTCTCCCTGTAACCATTGACACCTGTACTAATCAAAAATCTATTATTCACCGCATAAAAAATATCAATTGCCTTTGCCTCCCACAGCCTTTCGTGGAAATGAATTCCACAGTTTCACCACTCTCTGACTAATGCTTTTAAAATGCTGAAAGCCATATGACCCGTGAAATAAGAACAGAAAAAGCGCTAGAAACACTCAGTAGGTCGGGCAGCATCTGTGGAAAGAGAAACAGTCTGAGAAGGATCTTGACCCGAAACGTTACATATTCATGTTTTCCAGGGATGCTGTTTGATCTGTTGAGTTTCTCCAGCATTTTGAGCCTATCTTTGGTAAAACCAACATTTGCAGTTCTTTGATTATTGCTTTGGCCCAATATCTGTGCCCAACATGATGTCAAGTTAAACTAATCTCCTCTGCCTGCACGTCATCCACACCGCTCCTTTCCCTGCGTATCCATGGACCTAACTAATGGCCTGTTAAGTGCCAGGGTCCTATCAGCCTTCATCACATAGATACATAGATACATAGAAAATAGGTGCAGGAGTAGGCCATTCGGCCCTTCGAGCCTGCACCGCCATTCAATGTGATCATGGCTGATCATCCAACTCAGTATCCCGTACCTGCCTTCTCTCCATACCCCCTGATCCCTTTAGCCACAAGGGCCGCATCTAACTCCCTCTTAAATATAGCCAATGAACTGGCCTCAACTACCCTCTGTGGCAGAGAGTTCCAGAGATTCACCACTCTCTGTGTGAAAAAGTTTTTCCTCATCTCGGTCTTAAAGGATTTCCCCCTTATCCTTAAGCTGTGACCCCTTGTCCTGGACTTCCCCAACATCGGGAACAATCTTCCTGCATCTAGCCTGTCCAACCCCATAAAAATTTCATACGTTTCTATAAGATCCCCTCTCAATCTCCTAAATTCTAGCGAGTATAAGCCAAGTCTATCCAGTCTTTCTTCATATGAAAGTCCTGACATCCCAGGAATCAGTCTGGTGAACCTTCTCTGCACTCCCTCTATGGCTATAATGTCCTTCCTCAGATTTGGAGACCAAAACTGTACGCAATACTCCAGGTGTGGTCTCACCAGGCCTGACAGCCCATTCCAGGCGCCCACCGCTATTTGTGTGCAAAAACATGCCCCGCACATCTCATTTAAACATTGCTTTCCCACCTTAAAGTTATGCCAACAGTATTTGACATGTTCAACCTGGGAAAAGGGTTCTGTCTACTTTATCCATGCCTCGGGGTCAAGGAAAGAGCGTTCACGTTGCGGCACTGTTTCCACCAATCTTGCCACCATAACGCACAAGAAGCACAAGATAGACACCATTGTGTGCAGATGATGAGAAGTGTGTTCAGCTCTGGCTGAACAATTTCTAATCTTTCACATGTTTGTCTACAATTTCATTCTTCACATGTTTAAATTATAATGTTTTAATTTTAATTGTCTACTGCATATCGTGTTGTGACTTGCGGGCAGGCGTCGAGGCAAATTCCTTGTATGTATTACATACTTGCACTAATAAAATGTATTGAATTAAATCTTGTGATGTGACTTCCATCCCAGTTCTGCCTTCAGCCTCCGATGCTCCAGAGAAAACAATCCAAATCTGACTACCTCTCCTTGTAGCTAAACCCCTCTACGCCAACAGCATCCTGATCATTTTATTCCTGAACCCTCTCCAATGGTTCCACATCCTTCCAGTCATGGGGTGCCCAGAACTGCACACAATACTCCAACTGCGCCCTAACCAAAGTCCGAGAAAGTTGCAAAGTGAACGGCACAGATCAATGTTCCTCATGATGGCACCCAAACTAAACATTCAGCACAGCCGACGGATGATGATGATGATGATGATGATGATGATGATGATGATGATGACACCCTATTGTCACTTGTACCTAGCTAGGTGCAGTGAGATTATTTGATTTTTGCATGCAAAGTACAGAAAACGAGTCGCCACAGAGGCATCGACAAAGTTACAAAAAGACTCATCCCTTCTTGCCCCCCCCCTCCCCTCGCAGTGTCCCCCTTTGTTCATGGCAGCCCCCCCACTCCGGGTCGCCCTTAGCTGCGGCCCACACCATCTTGAAGCCGCGGTCTCCGGTGGGGAGGCACCGATTCTGGACTTACCTGGACTTTTTACCTTGGCTGAACATCTGGACGCCCGCAGCGACGGCTGCGGAGGGTTGAGGTCCCGACCACGGGGGGAAATGGAGGAGGACTGGCCAAATTTTGTGCCTTCCCACCACAGTGATGAATGCTGTGGTGGATGTTTGTGTTAAATTTTTATTGTGTTTTTGTGTGTTCTTTATTATTGTACCGCTGCTGGCAAATTCATTTCACTTGCACTTTATGTGCAATGTGACGAATAAAACCGTATTGTATTGTATTGTATTGTATGGTTGTTCTTGGCGCCCCCCTCCCATTCCAGGTCCCCCTTCGTTCTTGATGGGCCCCCTCCTCCCCCCCCTCCCCACACCAGGTTCCCCTTTGTTCTCAGTGGCCTCCACACACCGTGTCCCCCCTTACTTCTCGACGCCTCTCCCATCCCTTAGTTCACGTCACTCCCTTTATCATTTACCTGTACACTGTGGACGGCTCGATTGTAATCACGTGGTATCTTTCCTCTGACTGGATAGCACGCAACAAAAGCTTTATACGTGACAATAAACTAAACAAAACTAAACTGAGGAGGAACTTCTTTAGTCAGAGGGTAGTGAATCTGTGAAATTCATTGCCACAGAAGGCGGTGGAGGCCAAGTCAAACATGATGCTATGACTGAAGAAGGGTTTCGGCCCGAAACGTTACCTATTTCCTTCGCTCCATAGATGCTGCTGCACCCGCTGAGTTTCTCCAGCATTTTTGTGTACCTATGATGCTATGACTATTTGACACTATGGGATATGGACCAAACGCAGGCAAATGGGACTAGCTAGATGTGGCACTTTGGTCGGTTTGAACGGGTTGGGCCGAAAGGCCTGTTTCTCTGCTGTGTGGCTCTAATCTCCCCTGTCTGCGCCTGATCCATATCCTTCAATTTCCTGCATGGTCCCATCTGAATAGCCTCTTAAATGCCGCGATCATATCTGCCTCCACCAGTAACCTTGAAAGGACATTCCAGGCACCCACTTATTGTTAACTTTACCTTTATTGACATCAATGGAGCCAAATTTTAGAAGCCGTTTTCAAAGCATTTTCACTGCTAAATGATTGATGGTTGGTGCTGACTTGGGTCCAAGGGCCTGTTTCCATTCCATCCACTTTCAATCAAGCAATCAATCGAAATTAGACTTAGTTGTTTAGTTTAGAGATAAAGCATGGAAACAGGCTCTTCGGCCCACCGAGTCCGCACCGATCACCGATACACCAGTTCTATCCTACACATGAGGATCAATTAACAGAAGCCAATTAACCTACAAACCCTGCACGTCCTTGGAATGTGGGAGAAAACCGGAACACACGGAGAAATCCCACGCGGACACAGGGAGAACGTGCAAACTCCGCACAGGCAGAAGCTGAGGTCAGGATTGAACCCGGGTCTCTGCCGCTGGGAGGCAGCAACTCTACTGTTGGAACATTGTCCCAATAACACACTCAGACACCACAGATGTATTGACGCCCATCGGCACAGGGCGGCACAGGGTGGCACAGGGTGGCATGGTGGCTCAGCGGTAGAGTTGCAGCCTTACATTGCCAGAGACTCGGGTTCGATCCTAACTACAGGTGCTGTCTGAACGAAGTTTGTACATTCTCTCAGTGACCACGTGGGTTTTCTCCGGGTGCTCCGGTTACCTCACACACACACACGTACAGGTTTGCAGGTTAATTCGTTTCTGTAAATTGCTCCTCATGCGTAGGAGAGAACTAGTGTGTATGGGTGATCGCTGGTCGGCGCCGACTCGGTGGGATGAAGGGCCTGTTCTCTAAGCTAAACTGAACTGGAAGAACTAAATGTTCATGTTGATCAACACCGACTAACCGTTTTTTCCGCTGGCTGGTCAGCACGCAACAACAGCTTTTCACTGTACCCCGGTACACGTGGCAATAAACTAAACTGAACTGAACTGAAGTAAGTGTGAGGTCATTCAGTGTTTCTGCTACTGTGGAGAAACTGTGCGATAAGCTTCTGACTGAAAGAGGGTTCAATTTAATCCTACAGTGTACATAAAGCATGCAAGTTTAGGATGGAAGCATAACTTCAAGACAGTCCTCTCTGTCACCAGAAGCAGAGTAATCCAGTTTAGTTTAGTTTAGAGATACAGCGCGGAAATAGGTCTTTCGGCCCACCGAGTCTGCACCGACCAGCGATCCCCGCACATTAACACTACCCCACACACTAGGGACAATTTTACATTTATGCATTTACACCAAGCCAATTAACCTGCAAACCTGCACGACTTTGGAGTGTGGGAGGAAACCGAAGATCTCGGAGAAACCCACGCGGGTCACGGGGAGAACGTACAAACCTCGTACAGACAGCACCCGTAGTCGGGATCGAACCCGGGTCTCTGGCGCAGTAAGGCAGCAACTCTACCGCTGCGCCACCGTGCCGCCCATTGAGCTAAGCTTTGCTTAGTTGGACTAAAGAAAAACCTGCTTTTTTGGATCCCCTTAATCACATAGTTGTGTGTATTGGCTGAGAGTTTATCTCAGTGATACATGTACTGTTGGTACTGGGTCACGCTGAGACCTCAAAGTGTGGGAGGGTGGGGGGGGGGCGGGGTCACGCCTCAAATAAGGAGAACAATGCTCGCTTGTTGGAAGGAAAATGAGGATCCTTGTGTTTTTGTACAATTGCTTCTTTCTCTGAGAGACCCAGGGCTCCAGCAGCACACTGAAGAGCTCAGACTTGTACTTGGACAGCTCCTGTCCTCCTGCACTCAAAACCGCTCCTCACATCACACTTTGTCACAGGAAAGATGTTGTCAAGCTGGAAAGGGTGCAGAGAGGATTTACAGGACTCGAAAGCCTAAGCTACAGGGAGAGAGGTTGAGCAGACTGGGGTTTTTTAGTAGAGTGCAGGAGGATGAGGGGGTGATCTTATTTTTAAGAATAAGGGGTTTAAGAATAAGGGGCAAGCCATTTAGAACGGAGACGAGGAAACACTTTTTTCTCACCGAGAGTGGTGAGTCTGTGGAATTCTCTGCCTCAGAGGGCGGTGGAGGCCAGTTCTCTGGATGCTTTCAAGAGAGAGCTAGATAGGGCTCTTAAATAGTGGAGTCAGGGGATATGGGGAGAAGGCAGGAACGGGGTACTGATTGGGGATGATCAGCCATGATCACATTGAATGGCAGTGCTGGCTCGAAGGGCCGAATGGCCTACTCCTGCACCTATTGTCTATTGTCTATTGTCTATTATGAAGGTGTACAAAATCATGAGAGGGATAGATCGGGTAAACGCGCAATCGTTTGCCCAGAGTCGGGGTATTGAGAACCAGAAGACATAGGTTTAAGATGAGGGGTCGGGGGGGGGCGGAAGATTCAATGGGAACCTTAGGGTTAACCTTTTTACACAATCAGTGGTGGGTGTATGGAACGAGGTCGTTGAGGCTGGTACTATTGTAACGTTCAAGAAACATTTAGACAGGTACATGGATTCTTCGTCTTTCGTGTCCAACTTCCATGTTTCAAATGTTGACATCGCTGTCATCGTCCGTCCTGAAAAGGACGCAAGCTTCCGGCGACAATCAGTGGGAGCCATCACTTGTTGCAACAGATGATGGTGGTAGCAGAATTAGCTCAGGATACTTCCAGTTTCCAGCCCCGCGACGTGGACGCTTCTGCTATGGGGCCGGGTTCATGGACATGGTAGGGATATGGGCCAAAAGCAGGCAGGAGGGACTAGTGTAGATGTGACATGTTGGTCGGCTTGGGCAAGGTGGGTCCAAGAGGCTGTTTCCACACTGAATAATTCTATAACTATGATTTTGTTAAGTACCACACAACTGCTAGAGCTGCTGCCTCACACAGCCAGAGAACCATGTTCGATGCTGACGACGGGTGCTGCGGGTGTGGAGTTTGCGAGTTCTCCCTCGTGTCTTAGTGGGAGAATCTAGGACCAGAGGGCACAGCCTCAGATTGAAGGACTTCCTTAGAGGCGAAATGAGGAGAAATGTCTTCAGTCAGCGGGTGGTGAATCTACGGAATTCATTGCCACAGATGGCTGTGGAGGCCAAGTGTTTAGGAATTTATAAGGCAGAGGTTGACAGATTCTTGATTAGTACGGGTGTCAAGGGGTTATGGGGAGAAGGCAGGAGAATGGGGTTAGGAGGGAGACTGAATGGCGGAGTAGACTTGATGGGCCGAATGGCCATATACTGCTCCTATAACATATGAACGTTCCAGCTTCCTTGGATGTCAGGACTGTCTTATGAAGAGACTGGATAGACTTGGTTTATACTCTCTAGAATTTAGGAGATTGAGAGGGGATCTTATAGAAACTTACAAAATTCTTATGGGGTTGGACAGGCTAGATGCAGGAAGATTGCTCCCGATGTTGGGGAAGTCCAGGACAAGGGGTCACAGCTTAAGGATAAGGGGGAAATCCTTTAAAACCGAGATGAGAAGAACTTTTTTCACACAGAGAGTGGTGAATCTCTGGAACTCTCTGCCACAGAGGGTAGTTGAGGCCAGTTCATTGGCTATATTTAAGAGGGAGTTAGATGTGGCCCTTGTGGCTAAAGGGATCAGAGGGTATGGAGAGAAGGCAGGTACGGGATACTGAGTTGGATGATCAGCCATGATCATATTGAATGGCGGTGCTGGCTCGAAGGGCCGAATGGCCTACTCCTGCACCTATTTTCTATGTTTCTATGTTTCTATGTTTCACCGTTTAATGACTAGGGGTGACGGAAATTTAGTTTTTGTTTCGTTTAGTTTAGAGATACAGTGCGGGAACAGGCCCTTCGGCCCACCGTGTCAGCGCCGACCTGCGATCCCCGCACATTAACACTATCCTACACACACTAGGGACAGTTTACATTTACACAAAGCAAATTAACGTCTTTGGAGTGTGGGCGGAGACCGAAGATCTCGGAGAAAACCCACGCAGGTCACGGGGAGAACGTACAAACTCCGTACAGACAGCACCCGTGGTCGGGATTGAACCCGGGTCTCCGGCGCTGCAAGCGCTGTAAGGCAGCAACTCTACCGCTGCACCACCGTGACCGCCCGGTGCTTGTAAGTTTGTAATTATGGAGAGTTGATGTTTGCCGATTTACAGATGTTGTGCATGTAATGTAAGCATGAAAATGAATGGATTAACCCAGGTAATTGCCTGTCTCGCTGTCTGCCTGAAATATCACTTGATACATGTTCTAAATTAATTTACCCTCGAGTAACGGCAGCACCAGAGATCACCAACAGGTGCGATCCCAGTGTCAATGCCAAGATTACTCCCTGGGCGACAAGGAGCTTCTTCCAGATTGAATTACAATCAGTCAATTTAAGCACCATTAAGAAAAGAAAGGCTTGCATTAACATAGTGTCTGTTAAAAGTAACATTAGCAAATTTGCAGATGACACAAAGCTGGGTGGCAGTGTGAACTGTGTGAAGGATGCTATGAGAATGCAGGGTGACTTGGACAGGTTGGGGGAGTGGGCAGATGCATGGCAGATGAAGTTTAATGCGGATAAATGTGAGGTTATCCACTTTGGTAGCAAAAACAGGAAGGCAGATTACTATCTAAATGGCGTCAAATTGGGAAAAGGGGAAGTACAATGAGATCTGGGGGTCCTTGTTCATCAGTCTATGAAAGTAAGCATGCAGGTACAGCAGGCAGTGAAGAAAGCGAATGGCATGTTGGCCTTTATAACAAGAGGAATCGAATATAGGAGCAAAGAGGTCCTTCTGCAGTTGTACAGAGCCCTAGTGAGACCACACCTGGAGTATTGTGTGCAGTTTTGGTCCCCTAATTTGCGGAAGGACATTCTTGCTATTGAGGGAGTGCAGCGTAGGTTTACAAGGTTAATTCCCGGGATGGCGGGACTGTCATATGCTGAGAGAATGGAGCACCTGGGCTTGTACACGCTGGAGTTTAGAAGGATGAGAGGCGTTCTCATTGAAACATATAAGATTGTTAAGGGTTTGGACACGCTAGAGGCAGGAAACATGTTTCCGATGTTGGGGGCGTCCAGAACCAGGGGCCACAGTTTAAGAATAAGGAGTAAGCCATTTAGAACGGAGACGAGGAAACACTTTTTCTCACAAAGAGTGGTGAGTCTGTGGAATTCTCTGCCTCAGAGGGCGGTGGAGGCAGGTTCTGTGGATGCTTTCAAGAGAGAGCTAGATAGGGCTCTTAAAAATAGCGGAGTCAGGGGATATAGGGGGAGAAGGCAGGAACGGGGTACTGATTGGGGATGATCAGCCATGATCACATTGAATGGCGGTGCTGGCTCGAAGGGCCGAATGGCCTCCTCCTGCACCTATTGTCTATTGTCTATTCTCTTTTGTCTTTTGTCTATTGTTATGACCCCTGGGCATCCAGTGTGTGCGTTACAGACAACAAATGTAACTGCTGGTACCACAGCAAGTTATTTGCTCCGAGTAAGATATCTTGGATATGGATATTGTCACATATGCAATTAAACATTACGTATTGAAATTCATTCAGCATATCATATCGGCGCCGCCATGTTTGCCGCCATTTCAAAGTCCCAGCTTGGCCAAGCGTAGCCGTGGTGTCCTTCGCCGCTGCTCCACTGCTGCAAGCCGCGTGCGGTCCACGTGATCGGCATCTTGGAGCGGCGCCCGGTACAGCTGAGCCCTAGGCTGCAGCAGGACCTCCCCCCCCGTGGAGGCAGCGCACTCCCTCCAGCAGTCGGTCTGCTCACCAGCCCTCCGTCCCACTCCTTCCACTCTGGTCGGGCGTGCCGGGGCTCCAGGTGGGTTCCCGGTCCACGATGTCAGTCCTCGATCCGTGCCAAGTGAGTCGGGTCATAAGGTCATAAGTGATAGGAATAGAATTAGGCCATTTGACCCATCAAGTCTACTCTGCCATTCAATCATGGCTTATCTATCTCTCCCTCCTAACCCCATTCTCCTGCCTTCTCCCCATAACTTCTGACACCCGTACTAATCAAGTATCTATCTATCTCTGCCTTAACAATATCGACTGACGGCCTCCACAGCCTTCTGTGGCAAAGAATTCGACAGATTCATCACCCTCTGACTAAAGAAATTTCTCCTCATCTCCTTCCGAAAAGAACCTTCTTTTAATTCTGAGGCTATGGCCTCTAGTCCTAGACTCTCTCACTAGTGGAAACATCCTCTCCACGTCCACTCTATCCAAGCATTTTATATCTCACGCTGCCTCGGCAAGGCCAGCAGCATAATCAAGGACGAGTCGCACCCTGACCACTCCCACGTCTCCCCTCTCCCCTCTCCCATCGGGCAAAAGGTACAGAAATGTGAAAACGCACACCTCCAGATTCAGGGACAGTTTCTTCCCAGCTGTTATCAGGCAACTGAACCATCGTACCACCGACAAGAGAGCAGACCTGACCTACCATCTACCTCATTGTAGACCCTTGGACTATCTTTGATTGGACTTTGCAGGACTTTATTCTGCACAAATTGTAATTGACTGGATTGCACGCAACAGAAAAGCTTTTCGCTGTACCTTGGTACACATGACAATAAACAAAACTAAACAATTTGGGTTTGAAACCTAGCACGAGAGCTGAAGAATGTAAATTTAAATCATTAAAAAATCTGGAGTTTTGATTAAAAAATCTACTCACAATAACGGTAAGCAGGAAACTGCAAAGAAAACACATAACTCTTTCTGAGACCATAGATTCAAGAAGCTCAATAGCTTTGCACGATGCCTAAACTTGTGTGCCTATCTTGTTTTTAGAGATACAGCGCGGAAACAGGCCCTTCGGCCCACCGTGTTCACACTGACCAGCTATCCCCGCACACTAACACTATCCGACACACACTAGGGACAATTTAGGGTCCAGGTCAATTAACCTACAAACCTGTACGTCTTTAGAGTGTGGTGGGAAACCAAAGATCTCAGAGAAAACCCAGGTCATAGGGAGAACATACAAACTCCATACAGACAGCACCTGTGGCCGGGATCGAACCAGGGTCTCTGGCGCTGTGAGCGCTGTTAGGCAACAACCCTACCGCTGCGCCACCGTGCCGCCCGGATCTATCCTTTCTACTCATCATTCCAACAACTACACCAGACTCAAGAACAGCTTCTTTTCCCCTGTTATCAGATTTCTGAACAGTCCTTCCATAAGATAGAGTATACATCAGGCCCAAATATCTGTTGCTTCCACCATCTGCTTGTTGCACGGGCAGGCGACTCCATGCGGCAAGCGCGACCTAACCGCAAGCGGGGGCCGTGCGGGGGGCCGCGCGGAGGTCGCGGAGCCGGTCCCACTTCGATCAGCGGAGCCGTATGGAGTTGTGCGGAGCTGGTCCCGACATCGCGCGGGGCTCCGAAAAACTGACACTGTTCAAAAATTCCATGCGGCAACGGCCTGCCGCCCCGCAGCCGCATCGAGGCCGTACGCACCGCCTCGCCGCCGTACGCACCGTCTTGACGTCACTCGACCTCCGTGCGGCCCCCGCTTCCGATTTGGTAGTGCTTGCCGCATGCAGCCGCATGCTGGTGGGACCGGCCCTGTACGGGGATCACTCGACCTCCGCACGGCCCCCGCTTGCGGTTAGGTCGCGCTTGCCGCATGGAGTCGCATGCCCGTGGGACAGGCCCTTTAAGGGCAGATGGGGCTGAGAAGGAGAAATTGGGAATCGAGATGGCATCCTTGCAAGAGGTAAGCTGGCAGGAGGAGTAGTCCACCACCGACTTTCCGGCATCTGATGATCCGTCGCCTCCTTTATTCCGGACAAAATTACGAGAGCGCACTTGAAATCCCCACTGGAAGTCTCCTTGAAAATGTGGTGCCTAGGCCGGGTGAGGCGGCTGATCTCAACCTCATCGGGACTTCCACAGCCGATCGGCGGGTCGAATCTGTCCCCTGCGGCCGGGGCTTTGGAACTCCGGCCCGGCCGGAGCAGGCAGATTTGTTCCCATAGCCGTCTACTAAGGATAACTTTACGGGCCGGTATCGTTGGAATCCTCTCAGAGGCTGTGACCTCCGTTGGTCTGGCTAAATGGATAATCCGGCAAGGTTCTGGAACCAAAGGGTGCTGGAAAGTCAGTGGTGGATCTGGCAGTGGAGGCCGTCATTGGGTATTTGTAAGGCGGAGATTGACAGATACTTGATTAGTATGGGTGTCAGGAGTTATGGGGAGGAGGCAGGAGAATGGGGTTGAGAGGGAAAGATAGATCAGCCACGATTGAAAGGCAGACTTGATGGGCCCAATGGCCTAATTCTGCTCTTATGACTGATGAACTTGTGAACTACTTTCAAATGGATTACAAACTTTAAATAGATTATATATCAATTTCTCCAAATGGGTTGACAGGTCAATCATTTGTGATGTTATTTAATATTTTTTTCTCAACAGGTGCTGCATGACCAGCTGAGTATTCCCAGCACACATTGTGTTTATCTTCTTGCAAATGCTTCAAAAAGTTTAGTTTGGTTTAGTTTAGTTTAGTTTAGTTTAGTTGAGTTTAGTTTAGTTTGGAGATACTGCACGGAAACAGGCCCTTCGGCCCACCGAGTCCACACCGACCAGCGATCCCCGCACACTAACACTATCCTACACACAATTAGGGACAATTTAAACTTTTACCAAACCAATTAACCTACAAACCTGTGCATCTTTGGAGTGTGGGAGGAAACCGAAGATCTCAGAGAAAACCCACGCAGGTCACGGGGAGAACGTACAAATTCCGTACAAACAGCACCCATAGTCAGGATCGAACCCGGGTCTCTGGCGCTGTAAGGCAGCAACTCTACCGCTGCGCCACCATGCCGCCTGTAACTTGAATCTAATGGTGCCGAGCAAAGGAAATATATTTTAAAAATTCAGCAGGAATTATCCTCCTTCTTCAAACAGTAATTTGGGATAATATCTGCTTTCCTGAACCATTATGATTCTCAAGGGATTGAGGGAGAACGAGGTAACTGGATACAGAAATGGCTTCATGGAAGGAAGAAGAAGTGATGGCGGGAGGGCACCTTATATTTTGCATGGGCAGCTTCAACCCGGCGGTATGAATATTGATTTCTCTAACTTCAAGTAACCCTTGCTTTCCCTCTCTCTTCGTTGGCATTGGATATTTTTAATGCGGAGATTGATAGTTTCTTGATTAGTGAGGATGTCAGAAGTTACGGAGAGAAGGCGGGATAATGGGGTTGAGAGGGAAAAATAGATCAGCCTTGACCAAGTGGCAGAGCAGACTCAATGGGCCGAATGGCCTAATTCTGCCCCATGTCTTTTGAACCTATTTGTGGAGGCATAGGGATAGTTCATGATGTAGATTCCTGACCCGGAATATCGACTAGCCCTTTGCTGTCACTGATGCTGCCTGACCTGTAGAGATCCCCTGCAGTTTTAGTTTAGTTTAGTTTAGTTTAGCTGAGAGATACAGCGTGGAAACAGGCCCTTTGGCCCACCGAGTTCATGCCGACCAGCGATCCCCGCACACTAACACTAGGGATAATTTACCATTTTACCAAAGCCAATTAACCTACAAATGTGTACATCTTTGGAGTGTAGGAGGAAGCCGGAGCACCCGGAGAATACCCACGGGGAGAATGTACAAACTCCATACAGACAGCACCCGTGGTTGGAATCAAACCCAGGTCTCTGGCACCTTAAGGCAGCAACTCTACCGCTGCGCCACCGTGCCGCCCTAGCAAGTATATATTTTGCTTTTTGCTCTTTAAGTACAGTATGTGGCAGTATATGGCAACAAAAGCTTCACTGTACCTCGGTACACGTGACAATAAACTGAAATTGGTGTTTCCTTGAGACCTCTGATTTAACCACTGCAACCTGTATGTATACACCATTTTCCATTTGATTAACCAGGGAGCACTTATAGGTTTCATTGATGTTTATTTCCAGGCTTCATTTGCTCATTATTTGCCTTTCCTTCTGAACTTTTGGTCTGTTACACTCTTCTGTCAACAACTTGCTGCATGTGTCTCCCCCCCCCCCCCCCCCCCCCCCCCCCCCCATCCGCCAGTTATATTTTAGTCTCTCTTCGTTAGTTCATCTGGGCAGCTCTAATTTCCCTTCCCTTATCCCTCAAGGAATGTAGCCAGACTGTGGTTGGATCACCCTCAACGTTAAAGGCATCCCATTGTTCAGTTACAGTTTCCAAAGCTTTGAACCCAATGTACACTTTTAAATTATTCTTTGGCTGCAAATCACAGGGACGGGCAAGATAGCACGGTGGCGCAGCGGTAGAGTTGCTGCCCTACAGTGCCAGAGACCCGGGTTCGATCCTGACCTTGGGTGCTGTCTGTACGGAGTTTGCACTTCCCCCCCTGTGACCGCGTGGGTTTTCTCCAGGTGCTCTTGTTTCCTCCCACACTCCAAAGACGTGCAGGTTTGTAAGTTAATTGGCGTTGCTAAAAATTGCAAATTGTCCCTAGTGTGTGTAAGATAGTGTTAATGTGCGGGGATCGCTGGTCAGCAGGGACCCGGTGGGCCGAAGGGCACTGTATCTCTAAAATCTAAAGCCTGAAGTAAAGGAATGAGAAGATTTCACTGCAGATTATTAATTCAGTTTAGCTTAGTTTAGTTTAGAGATACAGTGCAGAAACAGGCCCTTCGGCCCACTGAGTCCATGCCGACCAGCGATCCCCGCACATTAACACTATCCTACACACACCAGGGGCAATTTTACAGTTATACCAAGCCAACTAGCCTACAAACCTGTACATCTTTGTAGTGTGGGAGGAAACCAGAGAACCCGGAGAAAACCCACGCAGGCTACGGGGAGAACGTACAAACTCCGTACAGACAGCACCTGTAGTCAGGATCGAACATGTGAGGCAGTGACTCCACCGCTGCGCCACCGTGCCTCCCTTACGCACAGCAATAATTACGCCAGCTATTAATAAAGGGGCGTGTGTAGGAAGGAACTGCAGATGCTGGTTTAAACCGAAGATAGACACAAAAAGCTGGAGTAACTCAGCGGGACAGGCAGCATCCCTGGAGAGAAGGAATGGGTGACGTTTCGGGTCGAGAAGGGTCTCGACCCGAAACATCACCCATTGACAAAGCGGCATTAGGACCCTGGGGAAGCCACTCAGTTTGTGGTAAGTCTAATTCATTAGCGGGACTCCTTAAAGAAACGTCGCAAAGTTTTACCCTAATTGTTTCTGACAGTCCCAGGGTGACTTTGGCATCCATCCAGATCACACTGTCACTTATGTTGCGTAATAAGCTGCTATTATTGGACCTTCCACCAGTTTGGATTGTTTTTGCATTAACAAAGCAGATTATTGTACAGGACAGGACATTATTTCTTTAAGCAGGGAAACACAATCAACCTATTGTATATGCGGGCAATTATGTGGTCTCTTCCGGGTTAGACCAGGCTACTGCAGAATTAAACCTGGGCACGGCAACATAAAACGGATAGATTAGTCACTCCTAAACACTACTTGAAGCTGTAAATCTATATATGCCATACCGGTGAATATATATCCAGGCAGTATAATGGACTTAAATCATTCCTAATTCTTTTAGCTGCCTAAACAGACTGGGGAACAATAGCAGGTTCAGGGGGACATGCTTGCACACATTAACACTGAACTTGTAACCCCGTTCTTCATGGAAGATTATTCAAAGGAATGTTAATCTGGGCATATGTGTCATTTCTCTCCCACTTTGAAACTAAACTATTGGAGCAGAGAAAGAATTTCCAAGTCCTTTTGACTATTTCTCCTCAACTTTTGGCCCACTGACAAAATGAGTTTCCCGTCTTGCCGATCCTTTACCGACAGTGACTGAGTTTCGAACTCTGCTCCCAACAGGTTCAGTTTAGTTTATGGTCACGTGTGGTGAGGTACAATGAAAGGCTTTTTGTTGCGTGCTAACCAGTCAGCAGAGAGACAGTACATGATTACAATCGATCACAGTTTACGTGATAAGGGAATAACATTGAGTCCAAAGTAAAGACAGCAAAGTCCGATCAAGGACAGTCCGAGGGTCACCAGTGAGGTAGATAGTAGTTCAGCACTGCTCTCTGGTTGGGGTAGGATGGTTCAGTTGCCTGATAACAGCTGGGAAGAAACAGTCCCTGAATCTGGAGGTGTGCGTTTTCACACTTCTGTATCTTTTGCCCGATGGGAGTGGGGGAGAGAGGGAGTGGCCAGGGTTCGCCTCATCCTTGATTATGCTGCTGGCTTTGCCGAGGCAGCGTGAGGTATAAATGGAGTCAATAGAAGGGAGGTTGGGTTGTGTGATGATCTGGGCTGCGTCCACAATTCGCTATAAATTCTTGCAGTCTTGGATGGAGCTGTTCCATAGGGCGGCTAATCTGAGTCAGTGGGTTTCTGGGATTAGAGGGCCGCTCTCCTAAAGTGGGCTCCTGGTCATCTGTGTTGATGCTCCCAGTGTAGTACCTGAGGTATCTGAGGTATTAGACTGGGCGGCACGGTGGCGCAGCGGTAGAGTTGCTGCCTTACAGCAGCAGAGACCCTGTTTCGGTCCTGACTACGGGTGCTGTCTGTACGGAGTTTGTACACCCCCCCTTGACCTGCGTGGGTTTTCCCCGGGTGCTCCAGTTTCCTTCCACACTCCAAAGACGTGCAGGTTTGTAGGTTAATTGGCTTCGTTAAAATTGTAAATTGTCCCTTGTGTGTGGATGATGCGGTGATGGCAGGCTGGCGTGGACTCAGTGGGCCGAAGGGCCTGTTCCGTGTTGTATCTCTAGACTAAACTAAACTAAACTAAACAGACCTCTAAATGCAATACACATGGATAATATATAACAAACCAAACAAATGAAGTACAAAAAAACAAAATACTTAGTAAGATTATCTCTGACCCCTCACATCCTGGCCACAAACTCTTTGAATCACTTCCCTCTGGAAGGTGACTCCGGACTGTCAAAGCCGCCACAGCCAGACATTAACAGCTTTTTTCCACAAGCAGTAGCTCTACTCAATAACCAAAAATCTGTAGCCTCCTTTTGCTCTGGTATTTTATTTCATTCACATATAACCATATAATATAACCATATAACCATATAACAATTACAGCACGGAAACAGGCCATCTCGACCCTTCTAGTCCGTGCCGAACACGTATTCTCCCCTAGTCCCATGTTTAAATATAATGTTTTATTATTAATGTTTTAATGTTTTATGTTTTATTCTTAATGGTTTACTTTATGTCGTGTTGTTACTTGTGAGCGGAGCACCAAGGCAAATTCTTTGTATGTGTACATATTTGGCCAATAAACTTATTGATTGATTGATTGATTGATTCATTCATTCATTGATTCATTCATTCATTCATTCATTCATTCATTCATTTATTCATTCATTCATTCAACCAAAGACAGTCAAAGACAACCAAAGAGAGTTCAAAACAAAGTCTGAAGAAGGATTTCCAGCCAAAAGGTCACCTTTTCCTTTTCTCCAGAGATGCTGCCTGACCCACTGGGTTACTCCAGTGTTTTGTGTCTATTGAAGAGACCGGGAACTCACCCGATAGACCCACCAGGATTGAGTGGGTTATTCTATGATGAGCCTTTGTCAGCACTGGGCCTGTACTCGCTGGAGCTTAGAAGAATGAGGGGGGACCTCATTGAAATACACAGACTCGTGAAAGGCTTGGATAGAGTGGATGTGAGAGGATGTTTCCACTGTTGGGAGAGTCATAACCTCAGAATTAAATGCTGGCCTTGCCGAGGCTGCGTGAGGTGTAAATGGAGTCAATGGAAGGGAGGTTGGTCTTTGCGATAGTCTGGGCTGCATCCACAAATTTCTGCTGTTTCTTGCGGTCTTGGATGGAGCTGTTCCCAAACCATGGTGTGATGCAATAATGCAAAAGTCTGGAACTAGTCTACTGCCATAGCTACTGCAGCACCGGATTACTTCACATGAAGGAACTAAACACAGAATTGTTGAGTCAGGCAGTCTTCTTCTTCTTGCGTAAGGCGTGCACAGCCTAAAGTTGTCGGACAACTTGTTCTATTTGATCTTATTTGATTATGCACGCCGGGATGATTGCATTTGTCGAAACAGGGCGGACCACGTGAAGGTTGCAATCTCCCACCCCAGTCAGGCAGTCAGTACAAGCTGAATGCATTTGGTTTCAGAGTAGTCCTGCTTGGAGGCATAGAGTGTGGAAACAGGCCCTGCGCCCCAACTTTCCCACACCGGCCAACATGTCCGAGCTACACTAGTCCCATGTGCCAGCATTTGGTCCATATCCCTCTAAACCAGTCCTATCCATGTACCTGTCTAACTGTTTCTTAAACGTTGAAATAGTCCCTGCCTCAACTACCTCCTCTGGCAGCTTGTTCCAATACATCCACCACCTCTAGTGTGAAAAAGTTACCCCTCGGATTCCTATTAAATCTTTTCCCCTTCACCTTAAACCTATGTCCTCTGGTCCTCGATTCCCCTACTCTAGGCAAGAGACTCTCATGATCGTATACACCGCTATAAGATCACCTTGGAATTGGCATTCTGTGACGTGAGGAAATGCAGAGACTGATACTTGTCACCAGGTGGCGCCAACAATGGCTGCCTCGCCGTTGTTGGTGCCACCATATAGTATGTGGCGTGAGATGATTAGTTTAGTTTAGACATACAGCAAGGATACAGGCCCTTCGGCCCACTGAGTCCGCGCCGACCAGTCAATTTGCAGAAAACAATGAAGCTACAAATCTGTACGTCTTTGGAGTGTGAGAGAAAACCCACACAGTCACAGTGAGAACGTACAAACTCCATACAGACAGCACCAGTAATCAGGATCGAACCCGGGTCTCTGGCGCTGTAAGGCAGCAACGTTACCACTGCATCACCGTGTCAGATGTACAGACGGACCAAATGGAAGGGCAAGAGCAAAGCAGATGGAGTATTAGGTGTGATGACGTCTACTTCAGAAGCAAAGGTCAGAAATATTGCAGATTTTTAAACGTTGAGAGATGAGAAAATCTTGATGTACAAAAGGACTTAGGAATTAGAGATAGGGGGCGCTCAGTGACATGGGTAGCAGAACTGCCGCTTCACAGCTCCACTGGCCCAGGTTCAATCCTTACCACTAGTGCTGTCTGTAAGGAGTTTGCATGTTCTCCCTCTGACCACCGCGTGCTCTGGTTTCCTTCCACATCCCAGAGACATGTGATTAATTGCTTATTGTAAACGGTGCCTCTTGTGCAGGTGAATGGTGGAATCTGGGGAATTGAGGAGAACGTCAAGAGAATAAAATGAGATTAGTGTAAATGGGTGCTTGATGATTGGCACAGACCCGATGGGCTGAAGGGCCTGTTTCCATGCTAGGTATCTGGCTTCTTGATGTTGAGGTTATCATGATTTGGTTGTAAGGATGGCAACTCAAGGCCAATTTATTATCACATGTACAGACATGCAGTGACATTTTTTGTTATTATTTTTGGTATGTTGAGTGTGTAGTCAGGGGGCCTAATCTTTTTATGTGTGGGGGGTGGTGGGGGGGAAGGGGGAAACTGCTTTTCGAGTCCCTACCTGGTCAGAGGGGTTGCCTTCCTCCGAGCAGCGCCTTCGACCTGTCCTTGCGGCCTACCAGCGTGTCCTGGAGCGACGTTTCCCTGAGGGGACCTGGCCAGAACATCGGCTTTGGCGGCGGCGCAGAACATCGGCTTTGGCGGCGGTGCATCGCTGGAGCGCTGTCGTGGAGCGGGCGATGCCTTTCCTGGGTCGCCGCGCTGGAACTCCAGTATGCTGGGACCGCCGATGAGAACATCGTGGAGCCGTGGTTCTGTGGAGCGGCCCAGCTGCGACGCTGAACGGTACATCCCGGAGACTGGGATCTCTTGCTGAGATTGCCAGTGTGTGGAGCTCCGTCCGGCGCGGTCTGTTGGCTTGGAAGCCGCGGTCTCCGGTGGGAAGGCGGCCGTTCCTGGCACCCCAAGCCGCTGGGGTTCTCCCGATGCCGGAGTACCATCACCCGGCGAGAACATCGGGTGCCGTGGCGGTGACTGTGGAGGGCTCAGTGGGCCCGACTCTGGGTGGACAAGAGGATGGGGACTGGACTTTGTGCCTTCCCCAACAGTGGGAACCATTGTGGGGGGATGTTTTGGTGTTGAACTTCTTCTTTAATACTATGTTGTATTTTATTAGTGTGCTGCAAGGACATCTGAATTTCCCCTGAATAAGGGGATTAATAAAGTCTAATTCAATTCAATTCAAATTTCTTTCCTGCGAACAGTATTGCCTTATCTAAGCACAATCACCCCAGTTCGTCATGTTCATAAGTGATAGGAGCAGAATTAGGCCTTCGGCTCTTCAAGTCTACTCCACCATTCACTCATTGCTGATCTATCTTTCCCTCTCATCCCCATTTTCCAGTCTTCTTCCCATAACCCCTGACACCCGTACTAATCAAGAATCTGTCAATTTCCCCCTTAAACATATGTATTGTCAGTCTCCAAAGCCATCTGCGGCAAGGAATTCCACAAATTCACCGCCCTCTTACTAAAAAGATTCCTCCTCATCTCCTTTATAAAGGTACGTCCTTTTATTCTGAGGCTGTGGCCTCTGGTCCTAGACTCTCCCACTAGTAGAAACATCCTCTCCACACCCACTCTACCCAGGCCTTTATTTGGTAAGTTTCAATGAGCTCCCCCCTTATCCTTCTAAACTCCAGCGAGTACAAGCTCAGTGCCATCAAAGGCTCATGATATGTTAACCCAATCATTCCAAGGATCATTCTCGTAAACCTTTGTTCAGTGCTAATGTGTAGGTAAGAACTGCAGATGCTGGTTTAAATCGAAGGAGGCACAAAATGCTGGAGAAACTCAGTGGGACAGGCAGCTTCTCTGGAGAGAAGGAATAGGTGATGTTTCGGGTCAAAACCCTTCTTCAGTCCAAAGAAGGGTCTCAATCCATCAACCTGAGGAGCACCTTCAGCAACATACTGGTTCCACCAAGATGCAGGACAGAATGCCACAGGAGATCCTTCTTCCCTGTGGCTATCAAACTGTACAACTCCTCCCCCTTCTGTCATGGGTAGACTGACTACCCCCCCCCCCCTCCTCCCCCCTCCCCAATCTTTGCACTTCCCCAATCCTTCACTCATCACTTTAATTTCATGTTTCATGTATCGTGTGTTATACGATTGTTGTATGTATTATGATCAATTTCTATGAGGGAAATTGATCATATAACATACAACAGTCATAGAGTGTGGAAACAGGCCCTTCGGCCCAACTAGCCCACACTGACTAACAATTCCCAGCTACCCAAGTCCCACTTACCTGCGCGTGGTCCATAACCCTCCAAACCTGTCCTATCCATGTACCTGTCCAACTGTTTCTTAAATGATGGAATAGTCCCAGCCTCAACTACCTCCTCTGGCAGCTTGCTCCATTCACCCACCAACTGTGTGAAAAAGTTACCCTTCGGATTCCTATTAAATCTTTTCCCCTTCACTTTGAACCTATGACCTCTGGTCCTCTATTCCCCTACTGGGTAAAAGTAAGGGAATCAATTAGGGAGAAAAGTTACTCCTCGCTTTCCTATTAAATCGTTTCCCCTTCACCTTGAACCTATGTCCTCTGGTCCTCGATTCCCCAACTCTGCATCTACCCGATCTATTCCTCGCATGGTTTTATACACTTCTATAAGATCACCCCCTCATCCTCCTGCGCTCCATGGAATAGAGACCCAGCCTACTCAACCTCTCCCTATAGCTCACACCCTCTAGTCCTGGCAACATTCTCGTAAATCTTTTCTGAACCATTTCAAGCTTGACAATATCTTTCTTATAACACGGTGCCCAGAACTGAGCACAATACCACAATACTCTTGGGATAAATAAAGTTCTATCATATCGTATCGTATAGTAGCGTATTCCTTTTCTCCAGATATGCTGCTTGACTCATTGTTTCCCCACCACTTTGTGTCTATCTTTGGTAGCTCAGGACCGCTCTCTAGTTGTTGATGTGGGTCAGTTGCCTGATTATGGACCAAACACAGACAAATGGGAGTAGCTCTGGCAGGCAAATAAGTTGGCATGGACAAGTTAGGCTGATGGCCTTTTTCCATGCTGTATAATTCTACAAATTCAAGTTGACAAAGAGACACAATAGCACTCTCCAAGGCTGCTACACTCTGCTCTACGATTAATCATTGGCGTTAAGCATCACTGCTCAAGGAGTAAATCACCAATTAATCCAATTATTGAGGGGGGATCTGACTAATGCAAGTCTAGGAATGAGTTGGAAGTCTTTGTGCGCTGTGCACGAAGTTTGTGTAATTAAGGGACACGTGAAGTGGGTTTAATGCTCCCCCCTCTGAATGACAAGTCCATTCTTATAAACCCATCTTTAATGTGAAATCACTGCCTGAAATTCATCATCAATGAAATCGTTCAGAAGTTTCAGGAGCCAGAGTGAGGGAGAAGGTCACACAAGGAACTGCAGATGCAGGAACGTTGTGTAGGACACAAAGTGCTGGAGTAACTCAGCGGGTCAGGCAGCATCTCAGGACCACATATATAGGCCATGTTTTGGGTTGATACTCTTCTTCGGACTGATTGGAGTGTTAGGATAGGGTGGGGGGGGGGGCGAGAGGGGGGATAAAGCTGGGTGAGAGGTGGCACAGTGGCGCAACTGTAGAGTTGCTGCCGTACAGCACTTGCATAGCCAGAGACCCGGGTTCTGCCATGGCGACATTTTCCACCTTAACTTTCTGGGGTCATCAATAACATCATCAATAACACGGTGGCACAGCGGTAGAGTTGCCGGCTTGCAGCGCCAGAAACCCGGATTTGATCCTGTCTGTACGGAGTTTGCACGTTCTCCCTGTGACCTGCGTGGATTTTCTCCGAGATCTTTGGTTTCCTCCCACACGCCAAAGACGTGCAGGTTTGTAGGTTAACTGGCTTGGTACAAGTGTAAATTGTAAATTGTAAATTGTCCCTCGTGTGTGTAGGATAGTGTTAGTGTGAGGGGATCTTTGGTCAGTGCAGACTCGTGGTCAGTGCGGAAGATGGGCCTGTTTCCGCGCTGTATCTCTAAACTGAACTGGTATTATGGGGCACCTCTAGTCCAATAGCAATTTTCCCAAGCTAATGGCACCAGAGAAATGTGGGAGCTGAGGCATGGAAGTGGGAATTGATGTGAATCCTAGCAAACTGCACACGGCCACAGGAATCCTGGTGAGCTGCAGACACATCCCAGCGGCAGACCTGTCGTGCCTGCCACGGATCTGGGGAACGAGGATGGAGAGGGCGGCACAATGGTGCAGCGGTAGAGTTGCTGCCTTATGGGCCTGTCCCACTTAGGCGATTTTTTGGGGCGACTACAGGCGACTGCCGCAAAACTTTCAACATCTTGAAAAATTTTCGCCGACTGTGGCGACAATTTTTGCTGTCGTTGGTTGTCGTAGGCTGTCACCAGATGTCGTAGGTGAATTGAAATTAAAACTAGTCCCTGGCAGTTGCCTAAAGAGTTGCCTAAGTGGGACAGGCCAACAGAGACCTGGGTTCGATCCCAACTACGGGTGCTTATCTGTACGGCGTTTGTACGTTCTCCCCGTGATCTGCGTGGGTTTTCCTCCAACACACCAAAGACGTACACGTTTGTTGGTTAAATTGGCTTGGTGTAAATGTAAAATTGTCCCCACTGTGTCCCCAATGTTAATGTGTGGGTACCGCTGGTCGGTGTGGACTCGGTGGCCTGAAGGCCCTGTTCCTGCGCTGTATCTCCACACTTAACGAATCTAAAATATGGCACCTAGGACAAGGTGGCCCTGCCTCTGTGCTGCACTGGGTGACAACCAATATGCCTACTCAGATCTTTTATGTTTAAAACTAAGACAACAATGAATTTCAGTGTTTCAGACTGATGATATAAATCGTGAAACATTTACGTTGGCACGTGCGTTACAGTGTACAATCATCCCTGCCCCAGAAAAACACTTCAGACATCGAGTGTTCTGGCCTGTAATCACTTGACTAATAATTAGACTATGTTGTTTCACGATTGAAATCAAATTAGCAAATGACCTTGGGGTTTACCTGGACAGTGAATTGGACTGGTCCAGGAACGCTGAGGCACTGTATAAGAAGGGACAAAGCCGGCTGTACTTTGTGAGGAGGTTCCACTCTTTCAACATCTGCAGTAAGATGCAGCAGATGTTCTAACAATCGGTGGTGGCCGTCTTCTTCGCTGCCGTGTGCTGGGGCAGCAGGGCGAAAGCCACGGACACCAACAGAATTAACAGGCTTATCAGGAAGGCTGGGCTCTGTCCTGGGGGCGGAGTTGGATTCACTGGAGGTGGTCTTGGAGGGTGGTCCGCAAACTGCGGAGCATCATGGACAATACAGCTCACCCCCTCCATGACACACTGGTCAACCTGAGGAGCACCTTCAGCAACAGACTGGTTCCACCAAGATGCAGCACAGAACGCCACAGGAGATCCTTTTACCCTGTAGCTATCAAACTGTACAACTCCTTCCCCTTCTGTCGTGGGGTAGACTGACTCCCCTTCCCCCCCCCCCCTCATCCCTCGATCCCCAATCTTTGCACATCCCCAATCCTGGACTTTCCACTCGTCACTTTAATTTTATCTTTCATGTATCTTGTTGTGTTTTATGACTGTTGGCAATTTTCCTCCTGGGATAAATAAAGTTCTATCATAAAATCATAAGATCATATGTGATAGGAGTAGAATTAGGCCATTCAGCCCATCAAGTCTACGTCATTCAATGATGGCTGTTCCAGCTCTCCCTCCTAACCCCATTCTCCTGCCTTCTCCCCATAACCTATCGCATTGTATCGTAGAATATCGCACAGGGTAAACCTAAATATAAACCTCCAGAAATTAAAAGGGAAATTGCTGGAAACACTCCATGGATCAAGCAGATCAAGTCTGCTTGCATCACGGCCTGGTCGGCAACTTTAAAGCCCAGGAACGAAGAAGACGGCAAACAGTGGTGAAAACTGCCCTGTCTATCACGGGTTCTGACCTCCCCATCATCGAATGGGTTTACAGGAGTCGCTGCCTCAAAAAGCAGCCAGCATCATCAGAGACACACACCACCCTGGCCACGCTCTCATTTCACCCCTGCCATCGTGAAGATGGTACAGGAACCTGAAAACTGTAACGTCCAGGTTCAGGAGCAGCTGCTTCCCTACAACCATCAGGCTATTAAACATGAAGATAGACACAAAAAGCTGAAGTATCTCCGCTGAGTTACTCCAACTGTTTGTGTCTACGTATCTTCGGTTTGAACCGGCATCTGCAGTTCCTTTTTACGCAGGCTATTAAACGCTGAAACTTCCAAATAAGCTCTAAATACACACTGAACTTTTTTTTTTCTCGTTTATTATAGTTCACAGAGTACTATGTTTACATATTCTGCTGTGCTGCTGTAAGTAAAGAATTTCATTGTTCTGGTCTGGGACTCATGATAATAAAACACTCTTGAGTTGACTCCAGCAACATTGGTAGAAAGTGGAGCAGAGCTAAAACTCCAGGTCTCTTGACTCACAAAGAACTGCAGATGCTGAAAACTTCAGCAAAACACAAAGTGCTGGAGGAACTCAACGGGTCAGGCAGCCTCAATGGAAGGAATGGATAGGTGACGTTTTGGATCTGGACCCTTCACCAGACAGATTGGATTAGCGGGGAGAAAGATGGAAAAAAGGTGGGGGTGTGACAAAGCCCGGCAAGTGATAGGTGCTTTACCTCCCTCTCCGTCCCGTCCCCACTCTTGTCGTCCTGCTAGTTTTTCATTGTTCGCATCCATATATACCTTCGTCATCACTCTTCCACAGCCAACAATGGACCATTGTGGGCTCCACCTCTCCTTCAGTGCCGGCACTGATTTGTCCCGTACCTTATCATACTCTAGTTTCCCTCTCCCCTGACCCTCAGTCTGAAGGATCTCGACCCAATATGTCAACCATTCCTTTTCTCCGGAGATGCTGCCAGACCCGCTGAGTTATTCCAGCATTTTGTGTCTATCTTAAGTGACAGGTGGATACACGTGAGGGGAGGAAGGGTTGTTGACAGATGGGTGGATAAAGGCTAGAGATGAAAAGAAGACAAAAAGGTGTTGGATAATAAAATTATTGTGAGCAATTTTGGGCACTGTATCTGAGGAAGGGTGTGCTGGCTCTGGAGAGGGTCCAGAGGAGGTTTACAAGAATGATCCCAGGAATGAGTAGGTTAACCTATGATGAGCGTTTGTCAGCACTGGGCCTGTACTCGTTGGAGTTTAGAAGAATGAGGGATACCTCAGTGAAACATACAGAATAGTGAAAGGCCTGGATAGGGTGGATGTGGAGAGGATGTTTCCACTAGTGGGAGAGTCTAGGACTAGAGGTCATGGCCTCAGAATTAATGGATGTTTTTTTTAGGTAGGAGATGTGGAAATATTTCTTTAGTCAGAGGATGGTGAATCTGTGGAAATTCTTGCCACAGAAGGCTGTGGAGGCCAAGTCAGTGGATATATTTAAGGCAGAGATTTGATTTGATTTGATTTAATTTATTGTCATTGTCTTCAATTAAGAGACAACAAAATTCTCTTTCCCTTACAGTCATACAAAAATTAAATTAAAACCCCCCATAAAAACACAGAACACAGTAGTCCACAACACAAACATCCCCATAGCGGCACCAACGTTCCCCACTGTGAGGCAAGGAACTAAAGTCCAGTCAACCTCCTCGCTGATGTCCCCCGATGTTCACCCGTGGTCGGGGCCTCCCGAGCCCCCCGCAGTCACCGCTACGGGTGGCCCGATGTTCAGCCCCTCTCGCCGGGAACCTCTCGTCGGCCACCTTCCACCGGAGTCGGCGGCTCCCGATGTCTACAGGCGGAGATTCGCGCTGGTGACCCCCCGGCAAAGGGTCCCAGGACTCCGCGATGTTAAAGTCAGCGCCGCCCGCGTTGGGAGCTCCGCACCCACAGCTCCGCGATGTTGGAGCAGCGGCCCAACACTCCGGAGCTCCAAGCGGCGATCCCAGGTAAGATAGATAGATTGTTGATTGGTACAGAGGTCAGAGATTATGGGGAAAAGGCAGGAGAATGGGGTTAGGAGAGGGAGAGATAGATCAGCCATGATTGAATGGCAGAGTAGAGTTGATGGGTCAAATGGCCTAATTCTACTCCTATCCCTTATGACCTTATGGGCTTAAGAGAGTTGAAATGTAAAGTCAGAGGGAGGGACAAAGGTGGATGGACCTGGGGAGCACAAGGGGATGAAGGGGCTGCGGAAAGTCTATGACCTTATAATAGAAAGGTTGAAATGTTCTGATGGTGGACCTCTTTACAGTGGCAAGTAGCAACTCCTTACTCTGAACAGGTGACCCCTATTCTGTAACATCACCCAGTGGAATGTAGCCTGACATGCCCTGTAGGAATTTTATAGTGCACGGACTTGAAATGTTAACTCTGTTTCTCTCTCAGCAGATGTTGTCACATCTGTTGCACATCTCCAGAACACTCTTCTCTAAGTTCATGAGTGATAGGAGCAGAATTAGGCCATTCGGCCCATCAAATCTACTCCACCATTTAATCATGGCTGATCTATCTCTCCTTCCTAACCCCATTCTCCTGCCTTCTCCACATAACCCCTGACACCCATACTAATCAAGAATCTATCTATCTACCGTATTTCCCGGCAATGAAGACGCTATTTTTTACCCTAAAATAAGGCCCGAAGAATCTTTGGAGGCCGAAGGTTAGATTGTTAGCCAAGAAAGATAGACTTGGCTATCCCTCAGTACAGCAACATCATGAACGATGTTGCTATACTGAGGGATAGCCAAGTCTATCCCTCATTGCTGGCAGTTGATTTAAAAGGACAGCGGCGCTGGGGGGGGGGGGGGGGGAGAGTTCTTTTCAAAGCGTGTGAGGAGTCTGGCCCGGGTCAGCACAAAGTAGCAAACTTGGCTGGGCCTCCAGCAGTAAAGTTGCGGGGAGGGCAGGAGCGTGAGAAGGAGGGGGTCAGGGATCATGCCAGCAACTCACTCAGTAGCTCGGGTGGCTGCGAGCGGCCGCCGGTACCGGACAGCAGAACCGGCCGCCACCTCAGCGCCTTCTGCCGGCCCGCCCGCCAACCAGGGTGTCCTTCGGCACAGGCGCAACCGGTGGAGGTGGTGGTTGGCGAGTAGCTACTGGGGGTACGTCTTCGACGCAGGTGCATCTTCATTGCCGAGAAATACGGTAAACCTTAAAAACATCCATTCACTTGGCCTCCACAGCCTTCGGTGGCAATGAATTCCACAGATTTACCATCATCTGTCTAAAGAAATTCCTCCTCATCTCCTTCCTAAAGGAACATCCTTTAATTCTAAGGCTTTGACCTCTGGTCCTAGACTCTCCCACTAGTGGAAACATCCTCTCCACATTCACTCTCTCCAGGCCTCAGATATTTCAGCATATCAAATCAAATCAAATCAAATCAAAAACTTTATTTGCCATTTGTGCTTACACACATAGGAATTCTTGTGCGGTTGTTCAGAGAGTCAAGTCAAGTCAAGTTAAAAAGACACACAGAAAAACACATAATCTATAAACTATAAACACATATACTATGATATGTTATGAGGTGGGTCAGGAGGTGGGTGGGTTCATTTTGTTTTGGCCAAGAGTCTCACTGTGGCAGGGAAGAAGCTCTTGACAAAGCGTGTTCTGTTTGTGGCGATGCTGTCCGCTCGTCTGTGCCTGAGGTTGTATGTGCAGTTTTTGTGTTTGAGCAGGGAGTGAGCTGGATGTAGTGTGTCTCTGATGATTCTCTCTGCTCTTTTTTGACAGCGCTGTGTGTAGATTGTTTCCATGGAGGGAAGTTCCGTTCTGATAATCCTCTCTGCAGTCTTTATGACTCTTTGCAGAGCCTTCCTCTCTGTCTGTGTGGTGTTTCCATACCACACCGTAATGCCTGTGGTGAGGATGCTCTCTATCAGTCCTTTGTAGACCTGGGTGGGAGGGCGACAGTGCAGACCAGCTTTTCTGAGCAGCCTGATGAAGTACAGTCTCTGCTGGGCTTTTTTCACTGTTGCGGCAGTGTTCAAAGTCCAGTTCAGACTAGGTTATTATTTCAAGGGATTACATTCCAGAAATCTAAATTCAAACCTCACCTTGGCAGCTGTAGAATTTTAATTCAGTAAATAATCTGTAATTTGAAAAAACAATGACCTGACTCATGACGAGTTATTGTCATTCCAAATTCCAGATTAGTTACTGAATTAATATGTACTTCTTCTTATCGAATCCACATCACAAGATTAGAAATTGTTCAGCTAGAGCTGAACGCACTTCTCGGCATCTGCATACAATGGTGGCTTGCGCTTCTTGTGTGTGGTGGTGGAAAGATTGGTGGAAACAGGGCCGCGACGTGAACGCTCTTTCCTTGACCCCGTCATATGTACGAATCTCTGGAACTCTCTGCCACAGAAGGTAGTTGAGGCCAGTTCATTCGCTATATTTAAGAGGGAGTTAGATGTGGCCCTTGTGGCTAAAGGGATCAGGGGGTATGGAGAGAAGGCAGGTACAGGATACTGAGTTGGATGATCAGCCATGATCATATTGAATGGCGGTGCAGGCTCGACGGGCCGAATGGCCTACTCCTGCACCTATTTTCTATGTTTCTATGTACTGACAATGCAACAATGTAATTCTTACTTACCACACTTTAACAGGCTGTAAATAGAATACACATAGATACATAATAGATAAATATACAGAATCAATAAATTAATAACCACAATACGTGCAAAAAACGCCAAGTTTCTTCATGCAACCAAAGACAGTGCATAGAAGTTCATAGTTAGCGGCCATAGTTCACTGAGGTTACTGTGGTGTAGATCAGTTTAGTTTGCTTTGGTTTAGTTTAGTTTAGTTTATTATTGTCACTTGTACCGAGGTACAGTGAAAAGTTCAACTCAACGTAACTATCCAGCCTATAAATGATTACAATCAAGCTGTCTGTAGTGTACAGATAAAGGATTTCTTCACCAACTTGCTTCACTCAGAGGGTGATGGGTGTATGGAATAAGCTGCTGGAGGAGGTAGTCGAGGCAGGTACAATAACAATATTTCAGACACAGTGAAAAGCTGTGTCAGCCTGCTATCTCGTTAACATGAATGGTATGTTCAATCTAATGGGTAACCTTTTCACACAAAGGGTGGTGGGTGTATGGAAGAAGATGCCAGAGGAGGTAGTTGAGGCTGGGACTATCCCAACATTTACAAAAAACAATTAGACAGGTACATGGATAGGACAAGTTTGGAAGGATATGGACCAAACGCGGGCAGGTGGGACTAGTGTGGCTGGGATATGTTGGCCGGTGTGGGCATGTTGGGCCGAAGCGCCTGTTTCCACGCTGTATCACACTATGACTCTATGACTATGAATACACTCCAGCCATCCACTGTGCAAAGATATAGAGTAAAGGGTTCAATATTTTGTGCAGATTTAACATTGAAGTCGGATAAAGTCTGATTAAAGCAAATGCAAAGGTCTCCAATGAGGTAGATGGGAGGTCAGGACCACACTCTAGCTGATGAGAGGATGGTTCAGTTGCCTGATATCAGTTGGGAAGAAATTGTCCCTGAAACCAAGATCTGTTCATGCTTCTGATCAACCATCAACTGTCATTGTTCTGACCCAAATCACCACCTTCTTCATGTTCTTCAGAGAAGTTGCTTGACCCAAGTTGTGAGTCACGCCAGCACTTTGTGCTCTTTGCCAGCAATGTACCTGCCCAAGTGGCTATTAAATGCCGTAGTTGCACCCAGCTCCACCACTTCTTCTGGCATCTCATTCCATATATCCACCACCCTCTGTGTCAAAAGGTTGCTCCTCGGGTCCCTTCTTACCCTTAATTATTCTAGTTCTGATACATGTGACAACAAGGGAGTTTGTACGTTCTTCCCGTGACCTCTTGGGTTTTCCCCGGGTGATCCTGTTTTCCCCCACACTCCAAAGATGTACAGGTTTGTAGGTTAATTAGGAAAATTGGAAAATTATCCCCAGTGTCTAGAACAGTGTTAGGGTACAGGGGTCGCTGGTGGGCGTGGACTCAGTGGGACAAAGGGCATGTTTCCATGCTGTATCTCTAAACTAATCAGGAGGTAGTTGAGGCAGGCACGAAAACACCATTGAATAGACACTTGAACAGGTACAGGAACATTTGAATGGGGCTGCATGGTGGTGCAGCGGTAGAGTTGCTGCCTTGGTGTGCCAGAGACCCAGATTCAATCCTGACTAGGGGTGCTTGTCTGGAATTTGTACGTTCTCCTTGTGACCTACGTGGGTTTTCACCAGGATCTCCAGTTTCCTCCCACACTCCAAAGACGTACAAGTTTGTAGGTTAGTTGGCTTGGTATAATAGTAAATTGTCCCTAGTGTGTGTAGGATAATGTTAGTGTGCAGGGATCGTTGGTCGGTGCAGGCTCAGTGGGCCGAAGTGCCGTTTCCATGCTGTATCTCTAAACTAAACTAAGTTACATGGGCAGGGAAGGTTTAGAAGGATATGGACCAAACGCAGAAATAGAACTAACGTAGATGAGACATTTTATTCGGCATGGGCAAGTTGTGCTGAAGGGCCTGTTTCCATGCTGTATGACTATGACGAATATATGAAAGAATTCCTTTGCTCAGAGGATTGTACATCCTTGGAATTCTTTAACCAAAAACATAATAGCGGATCAGTCTTAGAGCATATTCAAGGCTGAAACCAATAGATTTTTGGAGACAGGAGTCAGCAGTGGTCTCAAACATGTATCCAAACCCTTTGTCACATACACCAAGGGCCTAATGCCTGTTGCAGATCTGAAGACCGCAAGTCAACACATTTACAAGTAGGTGAGAGGTGAAAGGTGAAGCCTGTAGAAACAAGGAATTGTTTAGAACTAAACTCAACTCAACTAAACTAAGCATGTTGTACCTGTAGAAACAAGGAATTAGGTTTAGAACTAAACACAACTCAACTCACTCAACTCAACTAAACTAACCTCAGCCTATTATACCTGTAGAAACAAGGAATTAGGTTTAGGTTAAACATAATAGATTATTAAGGGTTTGGACACACTAGGGGCAAGAAACATGTTCCCGATGTTGAGGGAGTCCAGGACCAGGGGCCACTGTTTAAGAATAATGGGTAGGCCATTTAGAACGGAGATGTGGAAAAGCTTTTTCACACAGGGAGTTGTGAGTCTGTGGAATTCTCTGCCTCAGAGGGCGGTGGAGGCTGGTTCTCTGGATGCTTTCAAGAGAGAGCGAGACAGAGCTCTTAAAGAAAGCGGAGTAAATCTTATTCTTAGAATAAAGGGGAGGTCATTTAAGACTGAGGTGAGAAAAAACTTTTTCACCCAGACAGTTGTGAAATTATGGAATTCCCTGCCACAGAGGGCAGTGGAGGCCAAGTCACTGGATGGATTTAAGAGTTAAATAGAGCTCTAGGGGCTAGTGGAGTCAAGGGATATGGGGAGAAGGCAGGCATGGGTTATTGATAGGGGACGATCAGCCATGATCACAATGAATGGCGGTGCTGGCTCAAAGGGCCGAATGGCCTCCTCCTGCACCTATTTTCTATGTTTCTATGAGTCAAGGGATATGGGGAGAAGGCAGGAATGAGGTATTGATTATGGATGATCAGCCATGATCACATTGAATGGCGGTGCTGGCTCGAGGGGCCAAATGGCCTACTCCTTCACCTATTGTCTATTGTCTATTGTTTATTGAGACACATACCGAGGTACAGTGAAAAGCTTTGCTTTGCATTCTATCCAAACTGATCAGATATACCATATATAGATACAAACAGTTCAAACTCAAGTACAATAGACAAAGAGAAGGGCAAGATACAGAGTGCAGAATATAATTCGCAGCATTGTAACGCATCAGTTCCTTAGACAAAGTCCAATGGGGTAGAGGTGAATCGAACAGTACTCCAGTATATGTAAGGATGATTCAGAACGATGAAGAAGAAGCTGTAAATGAGGCTGGTGATGCGCACTTTCAAGCTTCTGCACCTTCTGCCACATGGGAGCAGGGAGAAGGAATAACCAGGGTGCTCATGCTAGTTTCCAACAAAGGACACAAAGTGCTGGAGTAACTTGGAGGGTCAAAAAACTCGAAACGTCACCTATGCCTGAGAATAAAGAGGAAGAAGATTAGACTTTATTGCCTTCCATCACAGTGGGGAACGTGGGGAATCCGCTGTGGTGGATGTTTATGTTAACTTTTATGTAGTTGTGTGTCTTGTTGCCTTTTTTTTTAAATTTGGCTGTATGGAAATCGAATCTCACTGTACCTTAACTGGTACATGTGACAATAAAAGACCTTTGAAACCATTGATCTCCAGATAGGGAATGGTTCATGTTTTCTGGGATCTCGTCATGAATCGTATGTTCATGTTCATAGGTTCTAGGAGTAGAATTAGTCCATTCAGCCCATCAAGTCTACTCCACCATTCAATCATGGCTGATCTATCTTTCCCTCTCAATGCCATTCTCCTGCCATAACCCCAGACACCCGTACTAATCAAGAATCTGTCAATCTCCACCTTAAAAATATGAATTGGGTGGCACGTGGCGTAGCGGTAGAGCAAGTGCCTTACAGCGCCAGAGACCCGGGGTGCTGTCTGTACGTAGTTTGTACGTCCTCCCCATGACCTCCCCATGAGATCTTCGGTTTCCTCCCACACGCTAACGACGTGCAGGTTTGTAGGTTAATTGGCTTGGTGTAAATGTGAAAATTGGCCCCAGTGTTTGCGTACGGCAGTGTTATTGTGTGGGGATCGCTGGTCGGTGCGGACCCGGTGGGCCGAAGGGCCTGATTCTGCGTTTCTATCTCTAAACTAAGTCTTGGCCTCTCCAGCCGTGTGTGGCAATGAATTTCACAGATGCACCACCAGAACCCGAGCTACTATTCCCTATCTGCAAACACCGAGATACTGCAGAGGGTTAACATCCCAGCACAGTCGCTCTCATTAGTCGACGAGAAAATGAGTCCGTCGCAATTTCTGTGACCCTAACAGTTTTTTATGAGAATGAGGTGCAGGTGTGGGTTAAGCTTTGTTAACCATAATCTCTTTTCAACTCTCTTTCTCTCGGCAGAGGAAGCTTTGAATATGTTTGACATAATTAGTTCACAGCCTTTGCACATTGCCTTTTCAGACATAGGCCAGTTTCATGTCCTTTTGATGGGATCTGACAGGCATAAAAATAATTAATGATATCTCACCCCAACAATGACCTGCCTCAATGGAGAGAGAAGTGGCAGTTTCTGAAAATAACCATTAATTGACCAACACTGAGAAGCACATATCAATGCAACTTCATTATTCAGCTTCATCCCGCATTCGTGTCTTGGCTGTAGTTATCTTGTTCCCCAACAGAAGAAGTTGAGTTTAAATTCATTGAACGTTACAATTTGTTTTGACAACAATCCCGGACTCTTAAAATAAGTGCATGCGTGTGAATAATCTAATATATTACAAGCCCTCGATAGAAATTGCTATGGCCCCGTTGCGATAAACTAAGAAACCTATAACTCTGAAGGTTAGAGGGACATTTACACGCAGACCACAAAATAAATGCAGGCTGACATTCGGGTTTCATTTAGATTCGTTTAGTTTAGAGATACAGTGTGGAAACAGGCCCTTCGGCCCCACCGAGTCCGCACCGACCAGCGATCACCGCACATTATACCATCCTACACACAGTAGGGACAATTTACATTTGCACCTAGCCAATTAACCTACAAACCTGTGCGTCTTTGGAGTGTGAGAGGAAACTGGAGATCTCGGAGAAAACCCATGGGGAGAATGTACAAACTCCGTACAGACAAGCACCCATTGTCAGGATCAAACCAGGGTCTCTGGTGCTGTAAGGCAGCAACTCTACTGCTGTGCCACCGTGCCACCCAGTACAATACAAAGTGAATTGTCTGCTTTGGTCAAGTGTGACAATGTAATTTTTGTTTCTTTATTCCACTTCTGACAATTGTTCCTACTGAAGGCAATAAAACTATCTCAGAAAGGGGATCTAAAAGTTATTCAATGCCATGTTGTATTATTGATACCTGCAACCAATTTCTGCCGCTTTATTGATTGAATGGTACAGCATGGAACAGGTCCTTCAGCCCACCGAGTTTATGCTGACCATTCATTAGCCTTTCACACTAGTTCCATTCTCACAGAGAGTGGTGAGTCTGTGGAATTTCTCACAGAGAGTGGTGAGTCTGTGGAATTTCTCACAGAGAGTGGTGAGTCTGTGGAATTTCTCACAGAGTGGTGAGTCTGTGGAATTCTCTGCCTCAGAGGGTGGTGGAGGCAGGTTCTCTGGATGCTTTCAAGAGAGAGCTAGATAGGGCTCTTAAAAATAGCGGAGTCAGGGGATATGGGAGAAGGCAGGAACGAGGTACTGATTGTGGATGATCAGCCATGATCACATTGAATGGCGGTGCTGGCTCGAAGGGCCGAATGGCCTACTCCTGCACCTATTGTCTATTGTCTATGTCATCCCACTTTCTCATTCTACACACACCAGGGGCAATTTACAGAGGCCAATAAAACTACAAATCTGCAAGTCTTTGGGGTGCGGGAGGAATCCAGAGCGCCCGGATCGAAACCCACGGAGTCATAGGGAGAAATTGCAAACTCCCACGCGGACAGCACCCAAGGTCAGGATTGAACTCGCGCATCTCTGCCAGCTGTGCCACCCTACATGGAAGATCAAGAAATCAAATTTCTCAACCAAGATTTCATTTTTGATTTCTCTTTCAGGTCATTCGGAGCAGCCAAAATGGAGTTTGCATCCATGATCATTTCATATCGGTAGCGATTGAAAGATTGTACGATTGAAATTGAAGCTCTTGAAATTGAAGGCAGAAGTGTGGAAGAAGGCTGATAATGGGCAAATGCACAAAATTACAAATCACAAATTAGGGGTGGCACAGTGGCGCAGCAGTAGAGTTGCTGCCTTACAGCGCCAGAGTCCCGGATACGCTCCTGACTAAGGCTGCTATCTGTACGGAGTTTGTACGTTCTCCCTGTGACCGCATGGGTTTTCTCCGGGTGCTCCGGTTTCCTCCCCACCCTCCAAAGACTACAGGTTTGTAGGTTAATTGGCTTAAATAAAAAATTGTAAATTGTCTCTCATGTGTAGGATAGTGCTAGTGTACGGGATGGGTGGGCCGAAGGGTCTGTTCCCGCACTGTATCTCTAAAGTAAACACAATTAAACCAAGATAGACACAACATGCTTCTCTCCAGAGATGCTGCCTGACGCGCTGAGTTACTCCAACTCAGCGCGTCAGGCAGCATCTCTGGAGAGAAGGAATGGGTGATGATTGGGGTTGAGACAATTCTTCAGAATGGAGGGTAGAGTCTGAAGAACTTCAGATTGAGTCTGAAGAAGGGTCTCAACCCCCCCCCTTCACCTCTCTCCCCATCCTCTCCTTCCTCTCACCTCCTCTCTCCCCACCTTCCTCTCCCCCCTTCCTCTCCACCCTCCTCCTCCCCCTCATCACAATTTTTTTTTTAATTACATTAAATTTTCCTCTCTCTGCCACCCCCCTCGAGACGCACCTGAGAGGCGAGGGCTATTTGTCAGTGGATAGGGTGAAGATGGGATAAAAGAAGAAAATTATAAAATTAAGATAATATCAAGGGGTGTGATGAGTGTGTGTGTTTGTGGGTGCCAGATTCCCACCGCAACCGTGCTTTGGAGGAAAGGGGGTGGTTAGTGTGACGCCACAGCCCCCCCCCCCCCCGCAAACGCACGTTCGGTGTCCAGAACCAACGCGTCTGCACTTGGTCTAGTAATATATTAAAACTCTGTGGGCTGCCATCCGTCCGGCGGGCCGGCGGGCCGCCTGACTTGTGCCACCAAGCCCCTTTGATACCGCCCTATGCCACCACCGCATGCAGAAACGCCGATATTTTTTTCAATTTCTAAAGAGATTTCATTTATCTTTACGAATAGCCACGCCTGATTAAATTTGGTCGTGTTTATGTACACTTTTTTAAAGAAAATACTTCTCCCCCCCAACATTTTAAAATGTTAAAAAAACAGCTCTCAGCAATAGATGTTTAATGAAGGTTCCGTTGTGTGATGTCACAATGCCCAATGCTCACAGATGTACAATCGGAATTGGATCCAAATTACCATCCTGGCTAAGCCTCCCCCAGCCACTTCCCAGCCCCTCCTCCCCACCCCCGCAGCCTGTGTGCGGAGGGCGTATAGACTTCCCTAACCCTCCTACTTCCACTCTCCTCCCCACTCTTCCCTCTCTCCTCTCCCCTCCCTCCCCTAACCCTCTCTTCCCCCTCCACCACCCTCTTCACCCCCCATCTCCCCCCACCCCTTCCCCTCTCTTGCACCACTCCCCGCTACCCCTCTGCCCCTCACTCCCCACTCTTCCCCTCTCCCCTCCCCCACCTCTCTCCCTCCACCCTCCCTCTCTCCCCCCTACTCCTCTCCCCTTCCCCTCGTCCCCTCTCCACCTCTAATATCCCCTCCCCCCCTCTCCCCCTTCCTGCCCTCCCCACTCCTACCACTCCCCACTCTCCTCCCCTCCCTCTCCCCCACCCTGCTCTCTTCTCCCTCACCAATCTCTCCCCTTTCCTCCTCCCCCTCTCCCCTCCCTCCCCCTCTCTTCTCTCCCCACCCCGTCTCCCTCTCCCCTCTTCTCTCCCCACCCCGTCTTCCTCTCCCCGCCTGTGTTTGGGGGGTGGTTAGTGTGAGTGTGATGCCGCAGCCCCCCCTTCCCGCAAACACGCGTTGGGAAAACAGCCCCGCCAACAGTCTCTCTGTCTTTAAGAAGGAACTGCAGATGCTGTAAAATCGAAGGTACACAAAAAAAAATGTATAACCTCAGCGTGTTCAGCAGCATCTATGGATCGAAGGAAATAGGCAACGTTTCGTGAGAAAACCCGTCTGAGGATGGGCTTCGGCCCAAAGCGTTGCCTATTTCCTTCGCTCCATAGATGCTGCTGCACCCGCTGTGTTTCTGCAGCTTTTTTTGTGTACCAGTCTCTCTGTCTCTCCCCTCTCTCTCTCCTCCTGCCCTTCTCTCTTCACAGCCCGCAGCTCAACTCATGCACGCCCGCTCCAACCACCCCCCTTCACCTCTCTCCCCCATCCTCTCCTTCCTCTCTCCCCCCCTTCCTCTCCACCCTCCTCCTCTTCAAATTTTTTTTTTCTAACATTAAATTTTCTCTCTGCCCCAAACCCGCTAGATGCATCTGAGAGGTGAGGGCTATTCGTCAGTGGATAGGGTGGAGATGGGATAAAAGAAGCAAATTAAAAAATTAAAATAATATCAAGGGGTGTGATGAGTGTGTGTGTTTGTGGGTGCCGGATTCCGTGCTTTGGAGGAAAGGGGGTGGTTAGTGTGACGCCGCAGCCTTCCCCCCCCCGCAAACGCACGTTCGGTGTCCAGACCCAATGGGTCTGCACTTGGTCTAGTATATAATTAAAAGTCCAATCTTGACCACTTCCTGTTTGCGCTTTATATTGATTTTAGAAAAAAACGCTACCACGTACGGCTGTGATTTTTGACCATCTTACTCAGTCCCCCTCCACTCATCAGGTGCCAAGGATTTTTCCCATCGATGAAAAATAAAAGAGTTATTAGTGTTGAAAAAACTCTCTCCTGTCAATCACGCCATGAAGGCCACGCCCCTTCTGGTGGGAGGAGGGAGGGACTATAAAACCCAGTAGTGTGGGCGGGGGCTCAGTCTCTGCAAGGTGGAGGAGGGAGAGGTCACGACTCGCTGTCTTTAGTGGCCTTGAACCCTGCTTGAAGTGGTTAGAAACTGCACTTGAATTTGGTGGCCTTGCTCCCTGCTTGGAATTGATTTTCAAGGAATAGCAGTGAGTCCACTGCCAGCCCACCAGCTGTGAGTGAGTGAGCTGCCGGCACAACAGGCCTGAGTGACTGAGCCGCCAGCCCAAGAATCCATTCGGCCACAATGTCCATACTAGCCTCTGGAAACCTGTCCCTTCAGCCCGCAACACCCATACTGCCGCTCCAGAACACCCCCCCCCCCCCCCCCAATGGCCACCAATATTGGAATTGGTGGAGAGGTGGAATATTGCGTTGGGGGACCAATCCTCCAGTGTGATGCTGGGACCCAACGGGTCCCACTTAGTCTAGTACTAAACTAAAATTGGATATGGTGCTCGCAAGGATGGGATGGAGATTCAAGTTCAATAGTTACTAACAACTTTGATATAGACCATGTGTTTGCCAATGACTCAATGGTAGACTGACAGCACTGTAGACTGCATGTGGGTAAACCATGGCAAACACAGGATAATGTTGGATCATTCATTGTGAGTTTAAACGTGATGACTTGTTGATGAGAGAACTTCATAAACGACTGAGAACCAGAAAGTCCAAAGAGATTTGGGTGCCCATTTTAGCGCGTCATTAAAATATCGTGTTACTCAACTAGACGTCCAAACGTTCATGAAATGTTGGCTTTTGTAGCTTGATGGTTGATACAGAGAGAATTGTGACTGATGTGCAACCACCTGGTTAGACCATACCCACAGATTGTTTTCTGTCTGGGCAACATATCTCAGAAAGGATGTTCTTGCCAACGAGAGTTAAAGAACGCTCAGAATTAAAGAATGTTCTTTTAGGAAGGACATGAGGAGGAATTTCTTCAGTCAGAGGGTGGTGAATCTATGGAATTCTTTGCCACAGAGGCTGTGGAGGCCAAGTCAGTGGATATTTTTAAGGCAGAGATAGATTGATTCTTGATTAGTACAGGTGTCAGAGGTTATGGGGAGAAGACAGGAGAATGGGGTTAGGAGGGAGAGATAGCCCAGCCATGATTGAATGGCAGAGTAATCTTGATGGGTCGAATGGCCTAATTCTGCTGATATCACATGATCTTATGATATTATGATAGAGTGCTGTTTAGATTTATGAGCATGATACCTGATAAGTTATTGTATTATTGTCTATTGTATATTTATTTGTTGTGTTATTGAGTAATGACAATTAAAGAATAGCCTCTAACCTCCCACCTGAATCAGTCTATTACCTACCATGCTTTGTCCTTGCCCCCCCCCCACCCACCCACCCACAATTAGCCTGAAGCTTCTGGCATATAGAAGTGCTGGGATATGAATCATGTGCAGGCACAAATGCTCAGTTTAACTTGGCATCATGTTCGGCACAAACAATGTGGGCCGAACGGCCTGATCCTATGCTGTAGCATTCTGAGCTCCATGTTCCATGTCCAGACAGATGAGAGCAGTTTATCTTGGCTGGTGTAACTCACCGGGTCACGCAACATCTCTGGAGGAAAGGAATATGCCGCCTGTCCCATTGAGTTACTCCAGCATTTCGTGTCTGCCTCTTCCCGTAGAGTATTTCTTTCCTTGATCGATGCTCGATGAACATCATCAGCAGTGATCCGTTGAATCAATTTAAAGCTCCTTACAGAACCACAACCAACAAAGGGAGACTGCGGAGATCGGGACTTAACGGGGGTGGAGGACGGCTCTTTGACTGCACAGGAACTAACACTTGGCAATTATCAAAGACCTTCTGCCTATTACGGTGGAGAACACCTGCGTAGAATGGATAGGCGCATTGCTGGAGCTTCTTATGAAATTGTAGTGGGTGAAGAAGTCTAATGCCAAAGTGAGGGCCATCAAACAAAATGACTCCAGAATCAAAGAATTCACCTGTCTCCAAATGAGCAGCTACCACTTACACTCGAACAATGCTGTTCCCGCAGGATTTTATCACCAACAAAAGAATAATTGGCAGATGGATGTGGCAGAAATAATGCACAGAGTTATTGGACACCCTTTTGAGAAATGGAAAATTACTGCGTTAAATAATTTAAATTCATTGAGTTAAAGTGGGGGATTCTTTTCTTTCACGGTTGAATAAATGATAGGTTCGTGATGGAAACATATTTTGAGCTTTTAACTCCATTTGGGCTGTGACTCTACAACCGTTTAAAGACTCGGTGGCGCAGCAGTAGAGCTGCTGCCTTACTGCGCCAGGGACCCAGGTTCGATTCTGACTAAGGGTGATGTCATTCAGGAGTTTGTACGTTCTCCCCGTGACCTGCGTGGGTTCCTCCCACACCCCAAAGAAGTACAGGTTTGTAGGATCGCTGGTCAATACGGACTCAGTAGACCAAAGGGCCAGTTTCTACGCTGTATCGTTAATCTAATCTAAACTGAAGACTCACCTCCTAGGCAGAGGCCCTTTCGTCCGCACCGACCAGCGATCCCCACACATTAACACTATCCTACACACACTAGGGATAATTTACACATACACCAAGCCAATTACCCTACATACCTGTACGTCTTTGGGAGTGTGGGAGCAAACTGAAGATCTCTGAGAAAACCCACGCGGTCACGGGGAGAACGGACAAACTCCGTACAGACAGCACCTGCGGTCAGGATCAAACCCGGGTCTCTGCTGTAAGGCAGCAACTCTACCGCTGTGCCACCGTGCTGCCCACTTGCCATTTGCTTTTTCTCCTTTTCCATTGGGAATGAGATACAAAAGCTTGAAAACACGTTGAGTTTAATTTAGTGTTCTGTCACGTGTACCAAGGTACAGTGAAAAGCTTTTGTTGCGTGCTAACCAGCCAGCAAAAAGACGATATATGATTTCAATCGAGCTATTCATAGTGTGCAGATACATGATGAAGGGAATAACGTTAACAACTTTAGTGCAAGAGAAAGTCCAGTAAAGTCCAATTAAAGATAGTCCCAGGGTCTCCAATGAGGTGG
Organism: Malacoraja senta; assembly: GCA_038087875.1. Taxonomy (NCBI): domain Eukaryota; kingdom Metazoa; phylum Chordata; class Chondrichthyes; order Rajiformes; family Rajidae; genus Malacoraja; species Malacoraja senta. The sequence goes on from CM075977.1 coordinate 390,702,054, forward strand.
ATAGTAGCTCAGTACTGCTCTCAAGTTGTTGGTAGGATGGTTCAATTGCCTGATAATGTACCTCCAGGTTCAAGAACTGCTTCTTCCTCACTGTTACCAGTCTCTTGAATGTATTAAGGATGTATTTCTGATCTTCCAATCTACCTTGTTGCTGCCCTTGCACTTTTTATCTGCACTTTCTCGGCACTGTGGCACTATTTACTGCACTTTGTTCCTTTTCTCCTTTTACATTACCTATTGTACACATGTATGGTATGATTGCTTTCATGAATGGTACGATTTGCTTGATAGCACATAAAATAAAAATGTTATACTGTATTTCGGTACAACTGATAATAATAATAATAAGCCGATACCAATAAACTTGTGATCAGGCGAATACACAGTGAAATTCTACATTAATTTCATCAGCCATAAAGGTGGAGGTGGGATGATTCATGACATAGTAACCAGTCTTCCAATAGTAAATGTTTAAGAAGGAACTGCAGATGCTGGAAAATCGAAGGTAGACAACCGTGCTGGAGAAACTCAACGGGTGCAGCAGCATCTATGGAACTAAGGAAATAGGCAAAGTTTTGAGCCGAAAACCTTCTTCAGACTGAAGAAGGGTTTCAGCCCGAAACGTTCCCCATTTCCTTTGCTCCATAGATGCTGCTGCACCCGCTGAGTTTCTCCAGCACGGTTGTCTACCTTCCAATAGTAAATAATGACCATTCAACCAACACTTACTCCACGGATGATTGGGTTAACCTACGATGAGCGTTTGTCGGCACTGGGCCTGTACTCGCTGGAGTTTAGAAGAATGAGGGGGGACCTCATTGAAACAAACAGAATAGTGAAAGGATTGGATAGAGTGGATGTGGAGAGGATGTTTCCACTAGTGGGAGAGTCATAGCCTTAGAATTAAAGGACATTCTTTTAGGAAGGAGATGAGGAGAAATGTATTTAGTCAGAGGGTGGTGAATCTGTGGAATTCTGCGCCACAGAAGGCGGTGGAGGCCAAGTCAGTGGATATTATTAAGTCGGAGACAGATAGATTTTTGATGAGTATAGGTATCAGAGATTGTGGAGAGATGGCAGGAGAATGGGGTTAGGAGGGAGAGATAGATCAGCCATGGTTGAATGGCATAGACTTAATGGGCTAAATGGCCTAATTCTACTCGCTTATGACCTTATGACCTTTTGACATAACAAAGTAAACAGAGAAGTAAAACAGTTCAGTCCACCTGAACCTAACTTAGGGTTAGCAAAGGAAGTCTGAGGTTCATCATCTCAAAGCACAGGCTGCCAAAGTTGCAGTACTGAAAACCAGTGAAAGCTGTAGTATTCACCTCCAGCCACCTTGCTAATCTTACATTAAAAAACTGATGCTGGAGTCTGCAGCAAAACACTAGTTGTTGGAGGGGTCAGCAGGTCTGGCAGCATCTTGGGAGGGAGATACTGGAAGCTGGAGTAACTCAGTGGGACAGGCAGCATCTCTGGAGAGAAGGAATGGGTGACGTTTCGGGTCGAGACCCTTCTTCAGACTGAAAGTCACGGGAAAGGAAAATGAGAGATATAGACGATGATGTAGAGAGATATAGAACGAATGAATGAAAGATATGCAAAACAGTAACGCTGATAAAGGAAACGGGTCATTGTTAACAGTTTGTTCATCAGGTCATAGGGTCAAATGTGGGGAAATCATTTGGGTGAAATGTGGGGAAATCATTTGGGTGAAAATGAGAAGCTAGTGTGACTTGGTTGGGGGAGGGATAGAGAGAGAGAGAGAGAGAGGGAATGCCGGGGTTACGGTTTTAGAGAAATCAATATTCATACCATTTGGCTGTAAGCTGCCCAAGCGAAATATGAGGTGCTGTTCCTCCAATTTGCATTTAGCCTCACTCTGACAGTGGCGGAGGCCGAGGACAGAAAAGTCAGTTTGAAAATGGGAAGGGGAATTAAAGTGTTTAGAAACCGAGAGATCAGGTAGGTCCAGGCTGACTGAGGGAAGGTGTTCAGCAAAACGATCGCCCAGTCTACGTTTGGTAATAGATAGACGGAGTTTTGGGTCAGAACTCTTCTTCAGACTGTTTGTCGTGGTGGGAGGGGAAGTCCTGACGGGCCGTGGCCATACCCCGGTCTGAATTAGGATCTCCGTTCATTCCAGTTCATCTCCTGCACGTCCCTGACGACCGGCAACCTGAGAGGAGAGTGTGGGCGGCATTTATCAGTAACAAAAACTGGTGGTCTTACCTTCCACACCCTCAAGTACAAGGCACATGGACAGGAAAGGTTGAGAGGGATATAGGCCCACCGCAGGCAGGTGGGACGAGTGTAGATGGGGCAGCTTGGTCGGCATGGGCAAGTTGGGCTAAAGGGCCTGTTTCCGTGATGTACGACCCTATGACCTATACCAACTATCAACAGCCCTTTACACAATCCGCTTTTTAAATTCTCGCCACATTCTCTACACTCTCCCCTCATTAATTACCAACAACTGGAGAACAATCCTGAACTACCAACTACCTCATGGGAACTACCAACTACCTCTTTGATCAGACTTTACTGGCTTTCTCTTGCACTAAATATTATTCACGATATTCCGGAGGAGGCGCTGTCCAGAACGGCTGCCTGTCCTGCAGCTGTCCGTTTTTTTCCCTTCTTTTTTAAATTATTTTTAGTACGTTGAGTGTGCAGTCAGGGGGCCTAATCTTTTTATGTGTGGGGGGTGGTGGGGGGGAAGGGGGAAACTGCTTTTCAAGTCCCTACCTGGTCGGAGGGGTTGCCTTCCTCCGAGCAGCGCCTTCGACCCGTCCTCGCGGCCTACCAGCGGGGCCTGGAGCGGCGTTTCCTGGGGGGACCTGCCCAGAACCTCGGCTTCGGCGGCGGCACAGCGCTGGAGCGCTATCGCGGAGCGGGCGATGCCTTGTCTGGGTCGCCACGCTGGAGCTCCAGTATGCTGGGACCGCCGACAAAAACATCACGGAGCCGCGGGTCTGTGGAGTGGCCAGCTGCGGGGACCGCCGGTGAAAACATCGCGGGTCTGTGGAGCGGCCAGCTGCGGGCGGCGGCGCTGACTTTAACATCGCGGAGCCTGGGATCTCTCGCCGAGATCGCCAGTATGTGCAGCTCCGTCCAGAGCGGCCTGTTGGCTTGGAAGCCGCGGTCTCCAGTAAGAAGGCGGCCGTTCCTGGCACCCCAAGCCGCTGAGAGGGTTCTCCCGACGCCGGAGTACCATCACCCGGCGAGAACGGCCAGGAACATCGGGCCTCCGTAGTGGCGAATGTGGAGGCCTCAATAGGCCCGACTATGGGTGGACATGGGGATGGGGACTGGACTTTGTGCCTTCCCCCACAGTGGGAACCATTGCGGGGGGATGTTTTTATGTTTTAATGTTAAACTTCTTAATGCTATGTTGTATTTTTATTAGTGTGCTGCAAGGACATCAGAATTTCCCCTGAATAAGGGGATTAATAAAGTAATAATCAAATCAAATCAAATTCACTTTATCCTGAATCTGAACATTGTGGATTGCCCGATTGTAATCATGTATTGTCTTTCCGCTGACTGGTTAGCATGCAACAAAAGCTTTTCACTGTACACCGGTACACATGACAATAAACTAAGTTAAACAGCTGCGTAAGTACAGTGAAAATGTTTTGTTGCGTGCTATCCAGCCAGTGAAAAGACCATTCATGGTTGCACTCAAGCCTTCCACAGTGTACAGATATAGGATAAAGGGAATAACATTCAGTGCAAGATCAAGTCCAGTCAAGTCCATTTAAAGATAGTTGGAAGGTCTCCAATGAGGTACATGTTAATTCTTACCCCTAAGATTCTACCACCCTGTAAGAGGCAATTTAGTGGTCAATTAATACATGATTTAGTTTAGTTTAAAGATACAGCGCAGAAACAGACTGTTCGGCCCACCGAGTCCGCACTGACCAGCGATCCCCGCACATTAACACTATACTGCACTTCGGACAATTTTTACATTTATACCAAGGAAATTAACATCGGTCTTTGGAGCATGGGAGGAAACCAGAGACCCCGGAGAAAACCCATGCAGGTCACGGGGAGAACATGCAAACTCCGTACGGACAAGCACCTGTAGTCGGGATCAAACCGGGGTCTCTGGTGCTGGTTAGTTGGTTGAACATATGAGAAGCTATAGTCCTGGCAAAAATTTCCATTGCCCGCTTCTCTAAGGCAAGATAAAATGAAATGGACTCCTCTGACTTTGAATGGACACTTTCAATAAGCTGTCTTTTGAAATTGTACATGGGAATCTGTGAGATGTTGCAAAGGTCTCTGCCCAAGCCTGGAAGTTGCCACATGCAAAGGTCTCTGTCCCAGCCTGGAAGTTGCCACATGCAAAGGTCTCTGTCCCAGCCTGGAAGTTGCCACATGCAAAGGTTTATCACCAAAATCTCCAGCACAGTTCTTGGTCATTTATGATCATGAGTAATTACAGCAGCAAGAGAGGGTACTAACCTGATCTGGCACTGAGGAAATTCTTACCTGGTGTACTGTTTAAGAACAGTATGTGGGGATACGTTCATAAGTTCTCATAAGGTCATGTGATCGGAACAGAATTAGGCCATTTAGCCCATCAAGTCTGCTCCGCCATTCAATCATGGCTGATCTACCTCTCCCACCTAACAGCATTCTCCTGCCTTCTCCCCATAACCCCTGACACAGGTACTGATCAAGAATCTATCTATCTATGCTTTAAAAATATCCAGGAGCAGAATTAGGCCATTTGGTTCATCGTCTACTCCGCCATTTAATCATGGCTGATCTATCCTTCCCTCTCAACCCCATTCTCCTGCCTTCTCCCCTGGCACTCTTACTAATTAAGAATCTGTAAAATCTCCGCCCTATAAATATCCATTGACTTGGCCTCCACAGCCATCTGTGGCAATAGATTCCACAGATTCACCACCACTCTATCCAGGCCTTTCACTATTCTGTAAGTGAATATCAATCATCCTTCGAAACTCCAGTGAGTAGAGGCCAAGGCCGTCAAACGCTCATCACATGTTAAGAAGGGTTGTGACCCAAATCATCATCCACACATCGAGTGATAGGTGGATAGACACAAAATGCTGGAGTAACTCAGCGGGACAGGCAGCATCTCTGGAGAGATATATGGAAGGGTAAGGTGTGAAAACGAGAGATCAAAGGGGATGAAGGTCACCACTAAGGGTGGTTTTGATAGGTGGATGGTTGGCTAAAGGCCAGAGATGAAAAGACAAAAGATATGAGATAAGGATGGAAAAGGTGCAAATTCTGAAACCAGGGGAAGGGATATAGGTGGCAGGGGAGTGGATAGAAATAGGTCTGTCCATGTGCGGCGGGGGGGGGGGGGGGGGGGGGGAGGGGGGGGTGTGAAGCATCTCTGGAGAAAAGTAATAAGTGGCGAAGAACCCAGTCTGGAGATGGGACTCGACTATTCCTTTTCACCAGTGATGCTGCGTGACCTGCTGAGTTTCTCCAGTATTTTCTGTCTATCTTCGGTGTAAATCAGCATCTGCAGTTCCTTCCTATCCAACTTGAAAGGTGAGCCAATGAATGGCAATTGGACTTTAACTCTGTCAAATCATAGAGTCATATAATGTGGAAACAGACCCTTCATTTGGACTGATATTAAGTCGGAAAGTTGCACATCAAGATGCAGCAGTACAATTTGTTGATGAGAATTCACCCTTGGAGAATTGTCCACAGTTCTGGTTGCACAGCTGCAAGGAGGATGTCATTAAATTGGAAAGAGTACAGAAGAGATTCACCAGGGTCTTACCTGGAATTGAATTGAACACTTTATTGTTACATGTGACAAGAGGCAGTGAAATTCTTTGCAAGGTATGCAAATAGTCGCCCGTAAGGGACACTTTACATTCCCCCCCCCCCACCCCGCGCCAGGTCCCCCTTGGTTCTCACCCCTCCCCCCTCGTGGCAGTCCCCCCACGCCGGGTCCCCATTGTTTATTGTTCTTCCCTCTCACCTCACGGTGATCCCCCCCATACTGGGTCCTCCTTATTTCCTTCCCTCGGCAGCAGCGTCCACACTTCCACGTATCCATCCTCATCCGGCGGTCGACGCCAACATTGACCACCGCACCAACCGCTCCGCTATCGCCGCTGGGTCCTCTCCAGACGCCTCCGTGGCGCCGACCCAGGCCCCACCGCGGGCCCCGCAAAACCAGGCACCGATGGCTGCGGGCTTCGTCGACCCGTGAGGCCCCACCGCCAGCCTGCGAGGCCCAGGCTCTGGCCCGCGGTCTGGAGTTAATAGGGAGAGGTTGTATTGGCTTGGAATTTTATTCTTTGGATCTTAGGAGGGTGAGGGTGACGTTATTCAGATGTACAAGATCATGAAGAGCATGGATAAAGTAAATATTTTCGGGCATTCTCCACAGGTAGAAGATTCTAAAACTAGAGGACATCGGCTTACGGTGAGAGGGGAGAGATTTAAGAGGAGCTATGAGGCAACATTTTCACTCATAAGCTGCAAGGTAGCTGGAGAAGTGGGTCGAAGACTTTAAGTTTAGTTTAGCTTAAAGATACAGCACGGAAACTGGCCCTTTGGACCACCGAGTCCGGGTCGACCAGCGATCTCTGCACACTAACACTATGCTACAAAAGATATTTGGACTGATGTAGGGATAGGAAGGGTTTAGAGGGCTATGGGCCAAATTCAGGCAAATCGGACTAGCCCAATATGCCCGCTTGGTCAATACAGACGTTGGCCTGAAAGCCCTTTTTCAGTACTGTATGGCCCCGCTAAATTCATTTAAAAAACCCTGAAAGGACTGCATCCACCTCTCCTGCAGGCACTAAATTCCAGATCATTATCACTCTGTGGAGAAAAGATTGTCCTCCCATTCTCTCTTGTATTCTTCGGTCAAATGATCTGTGCCCCCAGAACTTTAACTAGCTGCTGATAGGAAAATGGTCCCTTTGAAAGTCATTGTGATGTGGAACACCCTCAACCTTTCTTGCTCCAGGGATAAAAAAAAAACTCTCAAATTCTCCAGACTAACCCGTCAGCCAAAATCTCTCATTCCAGCAGTCAGGAGTGTTTATTGTCACATGTCCCAAAACAGATAGTTGAAATTCTTACTTTTCTTCTTTTACTCTCTTTCTTCTATTTTCTATTTCTTAACTTTCTTTCTTCACTCTCTATTTTTCTTTTTCACACACTATATATCTCACATTTTTCTATTCTTCATTATCTAACTTCTTTTTCTTTTTCTTCTTTATTACAAAATTTAAAAAATAAGAGCTGTACATAAAATGTATTATGAAATATGATTGTATACAATTGTACTTACTTCTAATCAAATAAAAATATTTTTAAAAAAAGAAAGAAATTCTTACTTACTCCTGGAACAATTCTGGTGAATTCTGTCTACACCCACAATAGGAGCTTTCTGTTTTGAGGTAACTAGAATAAGAAACAAATGGGCGGCATGATGGCGCAGCGGTAGAGCTACGGCCTACAGCGCCTGTGACCCAGGTTCGATCTTGACTACAGGCGCTTGCCTGTGTGGAGTTTTACGTTCTCCCCGTGACCTGCATAGGCATTCTCTGAGATCTTTGGTTTGCTCCCACACTCCAAAGACAGACAGGTTGGCTTGGTATAAATGAAAAATTGTCCCTAATGTGCGTAGGATAGTGTTACTGTGCGGGGATCGCTGGTCGGTGCGGATTTGGTGGGCCTGCTTCCGCCCTGTATCTCTAAGCTAAACTAAAACTAAACAAATATTGCAGTCAATGTGAATACAGTGAAAAGAAAGAACTGCAGATGCTGGCTTATACTAAAGGTAGACACAAAGTGCTGGAGTAACTCAAAGGGTCAAGCAGCATCTCTGGAGAAAAAAGCATAAGTGACATTTCAGACTGATGCAAGGTCCCGACCTGAAACATCACCTATTTTTGCAAGTTTATTATTTGTGTAACCAGCATCTGCAGTTCTTTCTTTTCACTGTATAGAACATAATGTGGAAAAGGCAGTTAGCATCATTGCCTTCATTGGGACGGATATTAAGTTACAAGGTTGCACATCAAGATGCAACCTACGTACATATAAATATGCAACATATGTATAAATACCCCAGCATTTTGTGTCTATCCAATGTTTTATACAGGTTCAAAATAACCACGCTGATGGTGGTTGACTTAATAGTGATTTATTGTTGGAGAGATTTTAAAACACTTTGTTCTTGGTGGTAACATTGGGTCTCTCTCTCTCTCCCTCCAAAGGATTTCAAATCACCAAGAAGGGTATTATTTTCCAGATCATTTCAGTGAGAATCTTTGGCAGATTTGATAAGGGTTTTATTTACCACTATCAGGTTTAGGTAAATGCTTATCTCCAAATTAAGGGACAGTTTCTTCCCAGATGTTATCAGGCAACTGTACCATCCTATCAACAACTAGAGAGCGGTCTTGAGCTGCATCTACCCGATTGGAGACCCTCGGAGTTTAATCGGTCTTTACCTCGCACTAAACGTTATTCCCTTTATTCTTTATCTGTAAAATGTGGACAACTCAATTGTAATCATGTATAGTCTTTCCCCTGACAGGTTAGCACGCAACAAAAGCTTTTCCCTGTACACTTGACAATAAATTAAATTAAGGTTCAGGTGGATTATTGTCACCTGTACCGAGATACAGCGAGAAGCTTTGTTTTGCATGCTATCCCATCAGATCAGATCATTCTATCTATGAATACAATTAAGTCAAACTCAAATACAATAGATCAGTCAGAACATTTGCCAGTCAGAACCTTTTTCCCAGGATGGTAAAATCAAATACTAAAGGGCATACTTTAAGGGGGGGGGGGCACAAAGTTTAAAGGAGATGTGTGGGGCAACTTCTTTTACACAGTGGAGGGTTGGGAGTTGAGGCAGATACATTAGCGGCATTTAAGAGGGTTTTGGATATGGAAATGCAGGAAATGGAAGGATATGGATTTAGCGCAGGTAGATAAGAAATGTTTTTTCCATTATGTTCAGCACAAGACATTGCCGGCTGGAGGACGTGTTGTTATGCTGTAGTGGTCTCTGTTCTAGGGAGAGAAGAGTGATCTTAGAGAGTAAAGCGATTGTATAGGATGATAGTAGATCTTTTTAGTTTATCATAATTGTCACATGCACCGAGGTACAGTGAGAAGCTTTATGTTGCGTGCTATCCAGTCAGCAAAAAGGCTATACATTGATTACAATTAAGCCATCCACAGTGCCCAGATACAGGATAGATACAGGGTTTAATGTTTAGTGAAAGATAAAGTTCAGTAAAGTCTGATTAAATATAGGTTGAAGGTCTCCAATGAGGTGGATGAGAGATCAGGACCACTCTCAAGTTATTGACAGGATGGTTCAGTTGCCTGTTAACAACTGGGAAGAAACTGTCCCTGAATCTGGACGTGTGCATTTCCAAACTTCTGTACCTCTGGCCCGATGGGAGAGGGGAGAAGAGGGAGTGACCGGGGTGAAACTGGCCCTTGATAATGGTGGTGGTCTTGCCGAGGCAGCGCGAGGTGTAAATGGTGTCAATGGAAGTGAAATGAGTTTGTGTGATGGTCTGGGTTGCGTCCACAATCCTCTACAATTTCTTATAGTCTTGGGTGGTGCTGTTCCCAAACCATGCTGCGATGCATCCTGATAAAATCCTTTCTACTCCTCCTTTGGGAAGCAGGCAAACAGATGTCATATGGAAAATGAAATCTCCAAATGTGAAGGAAGGAACTGCAGATGCTGGTTTAAACTGAAGATAGTCACAAAAGGCTGGAGCAACTCAGCGGGTCAGACAGCATCTGTGGAGAGAAGGAATGGGTGACGTTTCGGGTCGAGACCCTTCTTCAGACTGAGAGTCACGGGAAAGGGAAACGAGAAATATATAGACGGTGAAATAGAGAGATATAGAACAAAAATGAACACAAAAAAGCTCACCCATATAAAATCATGAGAGGAATAGATCGGGTAGATGCACAGAGTCTCTTGCCCAGAGTAGGGGAATCAAGGACCAGAGAACATAGGTTTAAGGTGAAGGGAAAAAGATTTAATAGGAATCTGAGGAGTAACCTTTTCACACAAAGGGTGGTGGGTGTATGGAACAAGCTGCCAGAGGAGATAGTTCACAAGATATATAGAAGTAGAATTAGGCCATTCGGCCCATCAAGTCTACTCCACCATTCAATCATGGCTGATCTCTTCCCATTTTACTTCCTTGTCCCCATAACCCTTCACACCCAGATGAGGCAGGGACTATTCCAACGTTTAGACAGGTTCATGAATAGGACAGGTTTGGAGGGATATGGGCCAAACGCAGGCAGGTGGGACTAGTATAGCTAGGACATGTTGGCCGGCGTGGGGCCGAAGGGCTTGTTTCCACGCTGTATCACTCAATGACCTATCTCTCCCTCTCTGCCCCTTCCCCCACTCTTACCTCTGAGATTCTGCCATGAAATGCCTGGCGTCCCGTCTTCTCACGTTTGGAGAATGTCAACAATGAGCGTCGCGGGAACCTCTTGTTGTGGGTCGCCTGTCTGTTAAAGAAAAGAACCACCCGAGGGAGCGTTTAAATAGCTCGCAATTGTTGTGCAGATCATTATTAGTCTGTACCTGACGCCCGCCTAATTAACCTGGGCGTTTCCGATGGAACTGATTCCATTGATAGACTGATAAACACAGAACATGGAAAAATCATCGGCCCTTCGAGCCAGCACCGCCATTCAATATGAGCATGGCTGATCATCTAAAAAGTACCCCGTACCTGCATGTTTCCCATATCCCTTGATTCCTTTAGCCCTTAGAGGTAAACCCAACTCTCTCTTGAAAACGAGAGGTCAAAAAAATAATCTGTGGACCCGTTTGCCTCCTATGTTGAGGTACGGGAGGGGAAAAAGACTTCTAACATAATTGAGATGGTGGAGCCATTTACAAGCTCAAATCAGGAGGCACTTTATTTTAATTTGTCGGCACTCTCCAGCGGGCTCGCTAAAGCATAGTATAGCACAGCAAGAGGCCATTCGGTTCACAATGTCCGTGTTGCACACGAGTCCAGGTTAAACTAAGTTCCTCTGCCTGCATGTTATCGATAGTCCGTGCGCCTATCTTAAACGCCGCAATAGTACCTGCCTCCACCACCATTGCTCGCAGTTTAAATAGAGTTATCCATACATCACGGAAAACGGCCCTTCGGCCCAACTCGTCCGTGCCGACCAAGATACCCCTGTGTGTACCTCTCCCACTCCTGTCGCTTGTATTAAGGAGTGCACGGCTGACTGAAGTGCAGGAAGGAACTGCACATGCTTGTTTATACCGAAAATAGACGCGAAATGCTGGAGTAACTCAGCGGGTCAGGCAGCATCTCCGGGGAGAAGAAGGAATAGGTGACGGTTCGGGTTGGACCCCCTTCGTGGGAATTCAGACTAGTTGTCAACCTTGGGTCGGTTCATCTCGGAGCTTTGGTAAACTCCGGCGAAGTGACTTTATAAATGCAAGCTGATTTAATAAACCGCTCCCGGACTCGTTTCTTAAGAATAGTTTCTTAAATTGTTCCATAGTTTACTGACGAGCGAAGAATGCGGTCAGGTTAAGTGTCTACTGATGGGACGCGAATAACTGACAGCGGGGCCTGTTCTGACCAGGTTCGCACAGGCGGATAAAAACAAGCAATTGTCCCCACACATACTTTTTTTAACTTTTATTTTTCTTATAATCTCAGTCCCGGACTAACGTAATTAAAGTGCCCCCGCCTGAACAAGGGTCCCGGCACTAAACGTCGCCTATCCACGACCTCCAGAGATGAGTCTTTAGTCAGAGGGTGGTGAATCTGTGGAATTCATTGCCGCAAACGGCGGAGAGGCCAAGTCAATGGGTATTTTTAAGGCGGAGATTGAATCAGATTTTGAGTTTTTTTTAATCTCATGGGTCAAATAAATATTTGTCTCAAATGATGACTAACTCATAAGCATTGATCAGTACGGGGTGTCAGGGGTTATGGGGAGAAGGCAGGAGAATGGGGTTGAGAGGGGAAGATAGATCAGCCAGGATTGGATGGCAGAGTAGACTTGATGGGCCAAATGGTCAAATTCTGCTCCTAGAATTTATGAACATGACCTGCCAAGTTACTCCAGCAATCAAGTGTTGAAATTGAAGTGCAGTAAGCGGCAGACATCTGTACACCTTTATTACAACATAACTTTTAATATTTTAATACACTTCCAATAGATCGCCAGTTAAAAGTTCTAAAACTGCAGCAATTAATTTACACAACTTTCAGAAAAAAGATATAAATATAACTACAACTTTCAGGATATTATTTACATAATATAAACAATGATTGAATTACACTCCTTTCAGTGTTACAGCAGTAATTTGCTCATCAAAGGTGTGCTAATGGATGGTTTATTCCAATGGTTAATGCACAATGAAAGATGCCTAAATTGGAAATAAAAAACAATTTTGCAGTTTAACAAACAAGAACAGATGTAATTTACAGATTAGAAGTGTGAAAAAGCACGCCTCCAGATTCAGGGACAGTTTCAGACAGTCTGAAGAAGGGTCTCGACCCAAAACATCACCTTTTCCTTTTCACCAGGGATTCTATCTGACCTGCTGAGTTACTCTAGCGTTTTATGCCTATCTACTGATTCTTCCCGGTTGTTATCAGGCAACTGAATCATCCTACCACAACCAGAGAGCAGTGCTGAACTACTATCTACCTCTTTGGTGTCCCTTGGACTATCCTGGATCGGGCTTTGCTGGCTTTACCTTGCACTAAACATTATTCCTTTATCATGTATCTATACACTGTAAATGGCTCAATTGTAATTATGTATTGTCTTTCTGCGGACTGGATAGCACGCAGCAAAAGCTTTTTACTGTACCTCGGTACACGTGACAATAAACTAAACTAGATTGAAACTGGAATTAGATTTTGAGGGTTTTTTTAATCTCATGGGTCAAATATATATTTGTCTCAAATGATGACTAACTCATAAGCATTTACTTTTCGGAATTATCTTTGCTTGGCTACTGGAGATACAAACTGCAGATGCCCCAAAAAAGGCACAAAATGATGGAGTAACTCAGCAGGTGATTTTTCTGGTCGGGACTATTTACTTTAGATTTTAGAGATACAGCGTGAAAACATGCCCTTTGGCCCATCAAGTCCACGCATATCAGCTACCGCCCCTACACGAGGGACACTGCAATTTACAGAAGCCAATTAACTTACAAACCTGTAAGTCCTTGTGGAGTGTGGGAGGAAACTGGAGCACTTGTATAAAACCATGGCAGTCACGGGGAGAAGGTAGAAACTCTCTGTGGTGCAGACAGCACCTGTGGTCAGGATCGAACCAAGGTCTCTGGGGCTGTAAGGCAGCAACTCTACCCTTCTTCAGACTGAGACTCAGAAGAAGGGTCTTGACCCGACACGTCACCTATCCATGTTCTCCAAAGTTGTGGCCTGACCCGCTGAGTTACTCCAGCACTTTGTGTCTTTTTCATTTGGCCAAACTCAGTATTGAATTAGTCCAGCACTTATTGCGATTGTCCATATGCAAATTTAACCATTCATTCCTGGAGAAGCATACAAAAAAGATGATCTCGGCCAATGTCCGTTCAATCAACATGGCAATATTACATTACACAGGACTGCCAATTGTCAGTAGTCCCCAGTAACCTCAAACAGATGGTCAATGGGAGCCTTGGCCACACACACACACACACACACGTGACTACAGAATGTCATTACACCTGTGGAGGTGATCTGGCAGGTAAGTTGGTTCACGGCACTTTTTCAGTCCCTTCGACCTAACTCTGGTCGTGGATATTCACAGCGGACTGCGTCCCTGTACTAAGCAATAAAATACATGCAAGAATGTGGTGTGACAAATGTTAGAGGTCCTGCGAGGTTCTTGATGTGAGCCGAGGACAAAACGGGTGCTGATGGGGAGAGAATAGAAAATGGAGGGAATGAAGTAAGGATGTATGGAATCAAAATGGAGTGAATGTGGAGATGGTGAGAGAATGAAGGTGGGGTGTGTGTAAATGGATGGAGAGAACTAAGTTCGGTGGCAATGGAGCACAAGAAGTGAGGAATGTCAAAAGACATTTGCACAGATATGTGGGTAGGAAAGGTTCAGAGAGATATGGGCCAAATGCAAGCATCTGGGACTAGCCCACAATGCTTACTTGATAGGCATGGATGGGCTGAAGAACCCGTTTCCATGCTGCTTCGGTGACTCCATTAGAGACGGATAGAGAATAAGGATGGAGTGAGAGTGGGAATGGTGAAAGAGATAGCAAGAGTGAAAACAGAGAGATCGGGGATCAGGAGAGAGTGGAGCGAGGGAGGAGTAGGGAGAGTAGACATGGGGAGAGTGGAGTGGGGAGTAAGGAGAGTGAAGATAGGGAGAGTGGGGAATGGAGAGTATGGGGGGTGAACATGGGGAGAGTGGAGTAGGAGTGGCGAGTAGGGAGATGGGGAGAGTGGGGTGTATGGGGAGTGGAGGTGGGGGAGAGTGTAGTGGGAGTGGCGAGTAGGAGGAGTGGGGACAGAGAGAGTGGATTGGCAGCGAGGATAGAGAGAATACCCATGGAAATAGTGAAGATAGCGTGAAAATAGGGAGAGTGGAGTGGGGGGGAGAGAGCAGAGATGGAGAGAGAGAGCTGGGGGCTGGAGAGATGGGAGATGGTGGAGAGTGGAGGTGGAGAGAGAGAACGGGGAGAGTGGAGACGGAGAGAGAGTGAACCGAGAGTGTGGCGATGGAGAGGAGTATTGAAGACAGCATTACAGTAATACAAGGAGGATATGGACAATGGATGGAGGGGGGTGGGTTTACCCTCTTCAGATTTGGGGGGTTCAGGATTCAGCACCATCCCTGGGGTAGATCAGACTGTCTACGCTGAAGCTATTGTAGAAGTGGCTGTTGAATTGGTTGCCCTGGCCCCCGGGGAAGGGGCTGTAGTAGGCAGAGCGGTTGAGATGGCAGGCGTCCGTCGCGTCCGCCGCTTCCTGCGAGGACAGAGCGCCGCTGGACAAGTAGGAGCCTAGAGGGGCCGCCCCTCGCTGGGTAAAGTCGCTGCTCAGCCCCACGGACATGGGTCGAGCCATGGAAGCCATGCCGTTGAAGAAGCCGTTGACACAGGGGCTGGACGAAGGCGTGCAAGGCTTCGGGTCGTCGGAGGCGGCGGCGGCGGCGGCGGATCCCCGCGAGTGATCGGGGTCGTGGGAGGCCGCGTCCAGCAACACGGACGGAGTCTCCGGGATCTGCAAGCCCACAGTGTCCTGGGTTTTAGCGGCCAGCGAGTGGCCGACCCCCGGGTTAGAATCAGCCCTCCGTTTCCTTTTCCTGCGAAAGTTCCCATTGTCGAACATCTTCTCGCAGTTAGGATCCAAGGTCCAATAATTCCCCTTCCCTGCGAGAGAAAATGAATCCCAATTGACTGATAGTTCATATACAAGTTAACAGATCCGATAACTTTGGTTTACAGATACAGCGCGGAAATAGGCCATTCGGCCCCACGGACCAGCGATCCCCGCACATTAACACTATCCTACACACACTAGGGACAATTTCACATTCGTACCAATTAACCCGTAGGTCTTTGGAGTGTGTGAAGATCCCGGAGAAACCCCACGCAGGTCACGGGGAGAAGGTACAAACTCCGTACAGACAGCCGCCGTAGTCGGGATCGAACCCGGGTCTTCTGGCGCTGTAAAGGCAGCAACTCCACAGCTGCACCACCGTGCCGCCCTGAAATAACTCCAGTAAAGAAAGGTCTCGACCCGAAACGTTGCCTGTTTCCTTCGCTCCATAGATGCTGCCTCACCCGCTGAGTTTCTCCAGCATTTTTGTCTACCAGTAAAATACAAAGTGTTGGAGGAACTCAGCGAGTCCGGCAGCATCTGTGGAGAGAGTTTAATGGCGAGGCTGGGGGGGGGGGGGGGGGGGGGGGTCGGGACCCTTCTTCAAACTCCAGTGACTTTAGTTTAGAGATACTTCGGCCCATCTATTCCACGCGATCACCCGTTCACCAAAGTTCGATGTAATCCCACTTTCTCACCCTACACACTATCGATTGAGATCAGTTCAGCTAGGCATCGTGTTTGGCACAAACATTGTGCTGTATTGTTCCATGTTCTAACTAGCCAAGTCAAGTCACATTTATTTATATAGCACATTTAAAAAACAACTCTCGTTGGCCAAAGTGCTTTACGTTTGTTAAACGCATCTACACACTAGGGGCAATTTACAGAGGCCGTTTAAACGAGGCATGTGGGGAGGAAACCGGGACACACCCAGAGGAAAGCCACGCGGTCACAAGGAGAACGCACAAAACTCCACACAGTCAGCACCCGAGGTCAGGATCGAACCCGGGTCTCTGGCGCTGTGAGGCAGCGGCTCTACCAGTTGCGCCACTGACCCATCCAAACTCTACTCTAGATTAGAGACAACAGCAACAAAAGTTAACATCCACCGTCCCGGGCAAGTCTGGATTCCGAAGATAGACGTCACACACAAAAATGCTGGAGTAACTCAGCGGGACAGGCAGCATCCATGGAGCAAATGAATAGGCGACGTTTCGGATCGAGACCCTTCTTCAGACCGGATTGTGAATAATTTCATATCCTGAAGAAGTTCTCCACCTGAAACGCCGTGTGCCAACTCCCTCTACACACACTGCCTAGCCCACTGAGTTACTCCGGCAACTTTTGCTCGTTTTGTGGCAAGCGCTTTTGGACGGACTGGGGCGGGCTGTTGAAGAGAACAGGGCGGTGGGAGAGACTTGGCCAAGGTAACCGCTACAGCTCGATCCCATTCACATCTCCCTCCGGCCACCCGGTTAGGGTCAGAGTCTAAATCCACCGAGCATTTTCCGTAGAAAGGCACAAAATGCTGGAGTAGCTCAATGGGACAGGCAGCATCTCTGGAGAGAAGATATGGGTGACGGTTCGGGTCGAGACCCTTCTTCAGACTTCTTCTTTGAAGAAGTTCTCCTCTCTACGACGAGAGCTCAGCAACATCCTCATTCGTTGTCACGTCACCCTTCTGTCCAGAGATGCTGCCTGTCCCACTGAGTTACTCCAGCATTTTGTGTCTATCTTCGGTTTAAACCAGCATCT
>CM075977.1:390724176-390748622 GCA_038087875.1 Malacoraja senta
TTTGGGTTGTTAAAAGAAGACACATAGCGCTGGAGTAGCTCAGCAGGTCAGGCAGCGTTTCTGGAGATCTTGGATAGGAGGCTTTTCGGGTCACGGCCCTTCTTTAGACTGCTTTGGACACTAAAGATTCATTCTTTTGTGCTTCCAGTATTTGCTTCCTGTTTCTTTTTCAGATTTCCAGCATCTACAAGCTCTTCATAGAGTCAAGTAGCGTGGAAATAGATCCTTCGGCCCAACTTGCCCCCTACCGACCAGCATGCCCCATCTACACTAGTCCCACGTGTCTGCGTTAGGCCCGTATCCTTCTAAATCAGCCTTAACAATGCACCATTCCAAATGTATTTTCAATGTTGTTGTACCACCTGCCTCAACTACCAACTTCATTACCTTCCCCACAGCCAATATTGTGGGCTCCACCTTGCCTTGATCATCGTTGCCTTTTTTGCATATCTTTCATTCATTTTTGACTACAGTTGAAGTGGGTCACAATTTAAGCATAAGGGGTAGGCCATTTAGGACTGAGATGAGGAAAAACGTTGTTCCCCCAGAAAGTTGTGAATCTGTGGAATTCTCTGCCACAGAAGGCAGTGAAGATCAATTCACTGGATGTTTTCAAAAAAGTTAGATTTATCTCTTAGGGCTAACGGAATCAAGGGATATGGGGGGAAAAGCAGGAACGGGGGTACTGATTCTGGATGATCAGCCACGATCATATCGAATGGCGGTGCTGTCTCGAAGCACCGAATGGCCTACTCCTGCACCTATTGTCTATGTTTCTATATTTCTACGTTTCTATGTACTTTCGATCTTCCTCGTTTCTCTCTTCCTTGACTCTCAGTCAGAAGAAGGGTCTCGACCCGAAACGTCACCCTTTGCTTCTCTCCAGAGATGCTGCCTGACCCGTTGAGTTAGTCCAGCTTTTGTGTCTATCTTCGTTGTAAACCAGCATCTGCAGTTCCTTCCTGCACCTCCGCTGACAGCTCGTACCATATACCCGCCACCGTGGAAAAACGTTGGTATTTTATTTGATTCACATGTTTAATCAATAATGTTTTATTATTAACATTTAATGTTTTATGTGTCATTCCTAACTGTCACTGTATGTCATGTTGTCACTTGCGGGCGGAGCACCAAGGCAAATTCCTTGTATGTGAATACTTGGCCAATAAATTTATTCATTCATTCAGTCATTCATTGTTTTCTCGTAGCAAATACTGGTACGGAACGACCATTGGATAGTTCATAAATTCATAAGTGATAGGAGCAGAATTAGGCCATTCGGCCCCTCAAGTTTACTCCGATATTCAACCGTGGCTGATCTATCTTTCCCTCTTCACCCCATTCTCCTGACTTCTCCCCATAACCTTTGACAGCCGTACTAATCAATAATCTATCTCTGCCTCAAAATATCAATTGACTTGGCATCCACAGTCTTTGGTCTTCGACTCTCCCGTTAGTGGAAACATCCTCTCCACATCCATTCTCCTACCTTCTCCCCATAACCCCTGCCACCCGTACGAATCAAATAATCTATCTATCTCTGCCTTAAAAAATCTCCATTGACTTGATCTCCACAACCTTCTGTGGGAACGAATTCCCACAAATTCACCACCACCCTCTGACTACAGACAGTCCTCCTCATCTCCTTCCTCAATGCATGTACAGAAGAACACTTACCCGGGTCGTCCTCGTCTCTGGGCACTTTCTTGAAGCAGTCGTTGAGGGACAGGTTGTGGCGTATGGAGTTCTGCCAGCCCGCCTTGCTCTTCTTATAGAAGGGGAAGTTCTCGGCCACGTACTGGTAGATCTGACTCAAGGTCAGCTTCTTCTCCGGGGCATTCTGGATGGCCATGGCGATGAGCGCGGAGTAAGAGTAAGGAGGTCTGACCAGCTTGAGGAGTTCCTCTTGGCTGGTGAGCGAGAGCCAGCCCAGGTCGGTGCCGGCGAAGCCCGGGGGAAGCGGGCAAGAACTGCTTCTGGCTGCCGCCGTAGGCAGGAGACACGAAGGAGCCCGAGCCGCTGCCGTGGAGGTAATGGGGCGACGTGTTGGTGCCAGGCCCGTTGAGCCAGAGGTACGGGTTTGCTGGGTCCGTGGTATTCCCCCAGCGCGTAGCCGGGCGCTCTCTGCGACCCGTGCAGGTTCTGCTGGTGATACATGTTGTACTTGTCGCAGTACACGGCCATCTCGCCGGAGACCTGCTGCGCGCTTTTGGCGCCGTGGTGGGTCGCGTTTGAATGTTGGCGGTCAGGCAGACCGACCGAGCTCATAATCCACCAGCTGGGGAAACCTGGGGGGAGAGGGGGGAGGGAGGGGAGAGGCGGGGAGGGAAGAACTCTTCAGCTTCCTGCGGCGACAGGTGCAAAGAACTGCCAAGGGAATGGTGTATTTATACAACTTTATCTCCAAATCACTGCGCCCCAGGGGGCGTGGGGGGGGGGCGGGGAGTCAGTAAGAGTTGGCTCCAAACCCACCCCTCTCTCTCCCTCTTTCTCCCCTCTGTCTGTCTCTCTCCCTCACCCTTTCCTCTCTCTTCCTCTCTCTCTCCCCTTCTCCCCTCTGTCTCTCTCTCCCTCTCCCTTTCCTCTCTCTCCCTCTCTCTCTGTTTCTCCACTCTGGCTGTCTCTCTCCCTCTCCCTTTCGCTCTTTCCTCTCTCTCTCTCTCTCTCTCTCTCTCTCTCTCTCTCTCCCTCTCTCTCTCTCTCTCTCTCTCTCTCTCTCTCTCTCCCCCCCCTCTCTCTCTCTCTCTCTCTCTCTCTCTCTCTCTCTCTCTCTCTCTCTCTCTCTCCCCCTCTCTCTCTCTCTCTTCTCTCTCTCTCTCTCTCTCTCTCTCTCTCTCTCTCTCTCTCTCTCTCCCTCTCTCTCTCTCTCGTTCGCTCGCTCGCTCTCTTTCTCCCTCCCTCTTCCTCTCTCTACCGTCCCCACAGTTGGGAACTTTGGTTGGGAAGTCCTCGCTGGAAGAGGGGAGGTGTCGGACTGGAACAATAGTGACAGCTCGCCAATCGGGCGCCAGACGCACCGAGAGCCACCCATTCCCAACGTCGCCTCTCAGGCCGCCGCGTCTATGCAGTGGATTATGGAACGACCTTTTCAAACGAATAAGAGAGAAAAAAGAAAACTTTCCAATACAATTCCCCAACTGTGCAACAGGACTCCTTAATCTGGTCTGAAGAAGGGTCTCGACCCGAAACGTCAGCCATTCCTTCTCTCCAGAGATGCTGCCTGTTCCGCCGAGTTACTCAGTTTTTTGTGTCTATCTTCCCTTATTCTGTTTTTCTTGTACACCCTTCGTTGGAAAAACGGTTTGAAAGATCAGTTTATTGTACGTCCAGCCGGGAGGTTTTGTTGTCTTGTAATTTATTTCAAATAAAAAATGTGTTAAACGTATAGGCTCGCAAATAGATTAAGATACACCCCCCAAAAAATATTCCGATGATATCCACACAGGTCTTTCACTCTGAGCACTTTCAACACAAAACAAAGGAGATTTTTCGGAGACTACAGTCTTAAACTGTACTCCGTTGCACGCCTCTCACAGCTGAACTGTGATGCTTGGGAATTAAAGGAGGCACTATTCCCCGGATAGAAGTTACCTCTTCTCCCTTCCTCGCTAAACTTCTCTGAGCTCTCGGCGAGAATTTCTAGGGCCGTGATCCAGTCTCCCAAAGACATTAATGGGCATGCACATTTGGAGCACAATCGTATTTGAAATATCCGGCAACTAAACTCCATCTTCATCACCCCCCTCCTCCGGGCTGGAGTAACTCAGCGGGTCATGCAGCAAGTTTGGAGAAAATAAATGAACGACCCCTTCTTCAGACTTCTTCAGAAACGTCGCCTATCCACGTTTTCCAAAGATGCTGCCTGGGTTACTCCAGTACTTTGTGTCTTTAATTTTCGTAAACCAGCAGCTGCGGTTCATTGCGTCTACATCTTTATCTCCAAAGATAGATACAAAATGCCGGAGTAACTCAGCAGGTCAGCTAGCAACTCTGGAGAAGACCATTCTGGTCGCGACCTTTCTTTTGCGGTTCCTTTTTATTAACTTCATCCCCAAGTTGGTTTGAACGAGTAAAAGTGTGAACAGCCTGCTCCATTTCGATGCGTTTTATACGAGCATATTTTGACATCAAATAAACTCAAATAAAGAGAATATTTCAACAGGTGGCCAAATTGTGGTCAAAACGGGGTTGTGAAGGAACGAAGGGAAATGATCCCGAATTGTAGGGACTTTCTGAACGAATAATATTTCGTAAAATAGGAATCCACTTTTATTTTAGTTTATTATTGTCACCTGTGCCGAGATACAGTGAAACGTTTTTTTTTGTTATGTGGTATCCATTCAACGAAAACACTTTTGACGATTACGCTCAAGCCGCCCACAGTGTACAGACACATGATAAAGGGTAATACTGTAGTGCAAAATAAAGTCCAATAAGGTCCGATGAATCACAGTTGAAATGTGTCTAATGGGGTAGATGGGAGGTCAGGACCACTCGCTAGAGACACAAAAAGCTGGAGTAACTCAGCGGGTCAGGCAGCATTTCTGGAGAGAAGGAATATGTGACGTTTCGGGTCGAGACCCTTCTTCACACCCTTCTTCTGGACCCGAAACTTCAACTATTCCTTTAGTCCAGAAATGCTGTCTGACCCGCTGAGTTACTCCAGCATTTTGTGTCTATCTTCGGTTTAAACCAACCTGCATCTGCAGTTCCTTCCTACGACATTTTGAGTAGTTGGAAATGCAGACTGGGGATGTTAATCATATATCTGCAGAAGAACAATATTCTTGTGTTTCGCGGGAAGATGTTTTAAAATATAGACTGGTAAAGGAAGTATTTCGATGAGGTTAGACATGAAGAGCTGGAGTAACCCAGGCAGCATCTCTAGAGAAAAGTGGGTGACGTTTGGGGTTGAGACACTTCTTCTGGCACTTCTCCACGACCCGAAACGTTACATATTCCTTCTATCCTGACCCGCTAAGTTACTCCAGCTTCTTGTGTCTATCTTAGATTTTTATTGAGGTTGTTTCGATCTAATACGAAAAAGTATCGGTTCTTTCCGACACATTTCGATGAGGTTTGTTCGTTGGTCTTAATATTCCATCACACTTGCTTCGTTGTGTACCTGTGCCAGGGCTGTGTGACAACGCGGATTAGATCTTTATTGATGCAGGAAGGAACTGCAGATGCTGGTTTATACCGAAGATAGACACAAAACGTTGGAGTAACTCAGCGGGACAGGCGGCAACTCTGGATAAAGTCCAGAGGTGTCGACCCGAAACGTCACCCATTCCTTCCCTCCAGAGATGCTGTCTGTCCCGCTGAGTTACTCCAGCATTTCGTGTCTATCTTAGATCTTGATTGAGGTTGTATCGATCTGATTACGAAAAAGCTCACGTTGACTCGGTGAACGGAATAACGTGATTGGCATCGCGTTGCATCTCCTCCCACACCGTCCGTTCGCCCAGTATCTAAGAGTTTACTTTCAACGTTGTTAACTCCAAACTCCAGGCGTCATGTTACATAGAAACATAGAAACATAGAAAATAGGTGCAGGGGGAGCCCATTCGGCCCTTCGAGCCAGCACCGCCATTCATTGTGATCATGGCTGATCGTCCCCAATCAATAACCCGTGCCTGGCTTCTCCCCATATCCCTTGATTCCACTAGCCCCTAGAGCTCTATCTAACTCTCTCTTAAATCCATCCAGTGATTTGGCCTCCACTGCCCTCAGTGGCAGGGAATTCCACAAATTCACAACTCTCTGGGTGAAAAAGTTTTTTCTCACCTCAGTCTTAAATGGCCTCCCCTTTATTCTAAGAAATGTGGCCCCTGGTTCTGGACTCGCCCAACATTGGGAACATTTTCCTGCATCCTTTTATAATTGTATATGTTTCTATAAGATCCCCCTCATCCTTCTAAACTCCAGTGAATACAAGCACAGTCTTTTTAATCTTTCCTCATATGACAATCCCGCCATCCCAGGGATCAATCTCGTGAACCTACGCTGCACTGCCTCAATGACAAGGATGTCCTTCCTCAAATTAGGAGACCAAAACTGTACACAGTACTCCAGATGTGGTCTCACCAGAGCCCTATACAACTGCAGAAGAACCTCTTTACTCCTATACTGAAATCCTCTTGTTATGAAGGCCAACATTCCATTAGCTTTCTTCACTGCCTGCTGTACCTGCACGCCAACTTTCAGTGACCGGTGTACAAGGACACCCAGGTCTTGCTGTACCTCCCCCTTACCTAACCTAACCCCATTGAGATAATAATCTGCTCCCTTGTTTTTGCCACCAAAGTGGATAACCTCACATTTATCTATATTATACTGCATCTGCCACGCATCTGCCCACTCACTCAACCTGTCCAGGTCACACTGCAACCTCCTAACATCCTCCTCACAGTTCACACTGCCACCCAGCTTTGTGTCATCCGCAAACTTGCTAGTGTTGCTCCTAATTCCCTCTTCCAAATCATTAATATATATGGTAAACAGTTGTGGCCCCAACACTGAGCCTTGCGGCACTCCACTCGCCACTGCCTGCCATTCTGAAAAGGACCCATTCACTCCTACTCTTTGCTTCCGGTCTGCCAACCAATTTTCTATCATTGTCAACACCCTACCCCCAATACCATGTGCTCTAATTTTAGTCACCAGTCTCCCGTGCGGGACCTTAGCAAAGGCTTTCTGAAAGTCTAGATACACTACATCCACTGGCACCCCTTCATCCATTTTACTTGTCACATCCGCAAAAAATTCCAGAAGATTAGTCAAGCATGATTTCCCTTTCATAAATCCATGTTGACTTGGACTAATCCTTTTACCGCTATCCAAATGCCCCATTATTACCTCTTTAATAATTGACTCCAGCATCTTTCCCACCACCGAAGTCAGGCTAACTGGTCTGTAATTCCCCGTTTTCTCTGTCGCTCCTTTCTTGAAAAGTGGGATAACATTAGCTATCCTCCAATCCACAGGAACTGATCCTGAATCTATTGAACATTGGAAAATGATCACCAATGCGTCCCACTATTTCTAGAACCACCTCCCTGAGGACCCTGGGATGCAGACCATCAGGCTCAGGGGATTTATCATCCTTCAGTCCCATTAGCCTACCCAATACAATTTCTCGCCTAATGAAAATTTCTTTCAGTTCCTCTACCCCCTTAGATCCTCTGTCCTCCAGTACATCTGGGAGATTGTTTGTGTCTTCCTCAGTGAAGACAGAACTGAAGTACCTATTCAACTCTTCCTATTTCCTTGTTGCCCATAATAATTTCACCCGTGTCTCCCTTCAAGGGACCCACATTTGACTTTGCTACTCTTTTTCCCTTAACATATCTAAAGAAGCTTTTACTGTCCTTCTTTATATTTCTGGCCAGCTTCCCCTGTACTTCCTCTTTTCAGCCCGTATTGCCCGTTTTGTTTCCTTCTGTTTTGCTATGAAAGGTTCCCAATCCTCTGGCTTCCGGCTACTCTTTGCTGTGTTATACATCTTTTCTTTTAGTTTTATTCTATCCCTAACTTCTCTTGTCAGCCACGGTTGCCTCCTACTCCCCTTAGAATCTTTCTTCCCTTTTGGAACGAAATGATCCTGCGTCTTCCGGATTATGCCCAGAAATTCTTGCCATTGCTGTTCCACCGTCATTCCTGCTAGGATCCCTTTCCAGTCTACTTTGGCCAGCGAAGGAAATAGGCGACGTTTCGGGTCGAGACCATTCTTCAGACATTGTAGAGTGGTTGGTTCATGGTCTTTACTCGGGAAATTGAGGCTTTAGAGTAATACAGCATGGAAACAGGCCCTTCGGCCCAACGTGCCCAACACGACCAACATGTCCCATCTACACTGGTGCCACCTGCCCGCGTTCGGCCCATATCCCTCTAAACCTTTCCTGTCCATGTACTTGTGTCATATAAATGCTGTTATAATGCCTACCTCAACTACCTGGTCTGACTGCTCGTTCCACATACCCTCCCCCCCCCCCAAAAAAAAAGTTGCCCTTCAGGTTCTTATTAAATATTTCACCTCATACCTTAAACCTACGCCCTGCGGTTCACGATTCTCCTACTCAGGGTAAAATACTGTGTGCATTCAGCCCGGTCTACTCCTCTCATGATTTTGCACACTTTTATCAGATCACCCCTCATCCTCCAGCGCTCCGAGGAATATAGTCCCAGCCTGCTCAACCTCTCCCTGTAGCTCAGGCCCTCGAGTC
Source organism: Malacoraja senta (assembly GCA_038087875.1). NCBI lineage: Eukaryota > Metazoa > Chordata > Chondrichthyes > Rajiformes > Rajidae > Malacoraja > Malacoraja senta. The sequence goes on from CM075977.1 coordinate 390,732,402, forward strand.
CTGGCAACAGGACAGCGGGACATCCGCGGACTTTGCCGGTGCGCACTACCAATTTTGCGAGTGCATTTCTGTCGAATATTAGAGTTAAATTGAGAAAATAAGGGTGAAATGAAAAGGCGAAGTGAACGGCCGGCATTCTGTAAAACCACAAGTTGGGTGTTGGTTTTCGAAAGCGGCTGGGAATGAATGCATTGCAGTAGTGTGTTTAAACAATTTCCATGAAGCGTTTGAAGCGCGGCGCACCTGGCTGTATATCAGACCTGACTTGACCCCGGAGAGAGAGGAAAATAATCAGCTGGAATCGTGACTCTATCTCCCGGCGCCCGTCCCTCTCCCACACTCATTGAGACGGATATGCAGTCGAACAGGTTGGGCGAACAGGACTGATTAACATGCTGAGCGATTGCTATCCTGGAGACGGGTCATCGTGGATCGTGGAGAGAGGGATGGATGGATCTGGTCAACTCGCAGTTTCCAACACCACGTATTGTTTCAAAAACAAAAGCGAACGTGGCTCGGAAGGGGTTAGTTCACATTATATACAGGCAGCTTCAGGTTTTTTTTTTATTAAACAACTAAGCACCGGAGGAACTCGGTATATCAGGCAGCATCATACCAAAATAATAATTTATGTAGGAAAGAACCGCAGATGCCGGTAGACACAAAGCTGGAGTAACTCAGCGGGACAGGCAGCGGCATCTCTGGAGAGAAGGAATGGGTGACGTTTCTGGTCGAGACCCTTCTTCAGACTGATACTTTAGTTTAGTTTAGCTTCTTATTGTCACTTCTTCACTCTGAAGAATAGTCCTGGCCAGGAAAGTCACTCTGTCCATGTTTTCCATGAGATGCTGCTTGACCCGCTGAGTTACTCCAGCATGTTGTATCTTCTTTTGTAAACCAATTCCTTGTTTCTTCAACTTTAGTCTACAACCTAATCAAAAGAGCGGTCCCGAGCTACTATCTACTTCACTGGAGACCCTCAGACTATCGTTTATCGAACTTTACTGGACTATACCTTACACTGAACGTTATTCCCTTTATCCTGTATCTGCACACTGTGGACGGCTCGATTGTAATCAATGTGTAGTCTTTTTGCTGACAGGTTAGCACGCAACAAAAAGCGTTTCACTGTACCTCGGTACACGTGACAATAACCTAAATTAAACTAATTAGTCAGCTAAAGGGCAGTGCATTATTACAATCAAGCCGTCCATATTGTACAGATATAGGATAAAGGGAATAACGTTTAGTGCAAGATACCTTCCAGTAAAGTCTGATTAAATATAGTTGGAAGGTCTCCAATGAGGTAGATGGGAGGTCAGGGCCCCTCTCTAGTTGGTGATAGGATGGTTCAGTTGCCTGATAACAGTGGGGAAGAAACTGAATTTAACTTTGCCCTCAGCAGAATCTTAGTCCTTAAATAAGGCGAAAATGTTCTATTTGATAATCACGCTTCATGGTGTTAGTTTTGGTAGCAAGGAACTGCAGAAGCTGGTTTAAACAGATGATAGGCACATAAATCTGGAGTAACTCAACGGGACAGGCAGCATCTCTGGAGAGAAGGAATGGGTGACGTTTCTGGGTCGAGACCCTTCTTCAGACCCTTCGCCCCGAATCGTCACCCATTCCTTCTCACCAGAGATGTTGCCTGTCCCGCTGAGTTACTCCAGCATTTTGTGCCTATCTTCTGTTTAAACCAGCATCTGCAGTTCCTGCCTACAGATTTATATTAAACACTCGGAGTTGCTTCTCCAAGGCGCTAAAGGCTCAACTCGTTTCATTATAAAAAAAAGGATGAGGTGCTAAATAGTGAAGATATGGGGAACGTGACAGGATGTGAGAAAGAGAAACGTTCGCTTTCAATCAGTCGAGACAGTCAACCTGTTGCACGATTTCGGCTAAATCTGATTTCCATCACTCTGATGTTGACGAAACAATATACAATAGACAATAGACAATAGACAATAGACAATAGGTGCAGGAGTAGGCCATTCGGCCCTTCGAGCCAGCACCGCCATTCAATGTGATCATGGCTGATCATCCCCAATCAGTACCCCGTTCCTGCCTTCTCCCCAGAGAAACCAGCTTGGTATTAACAGTATGGACGGTATTCTTCATCAAAACACAAGGCGCTGGTGGAACCCAGCGAGTCAGGCAGCATCTGTGTATGGAGCAACTGCAGATACTGGTTTACACCAAAAATAGACACACAGTGCTGGCGTAACTCAACGGGACAGGCAGCATCTATGGAGAAAAGGAACGGGTGACGTTTCGAGTCAGACGGTCTGAAAAAGGGTCTCGACCTGAAACGTCACCCATTCCTTTCCTCCAGAGATGCTGCCTGACCCGTTGAGTTACGCCAGCATTGTGTGTCTGTCTTCAGCATCTGTGGAGGGCCTGAAGAAGGATCCCGATCGTCAGTCCATTCCCTGCATAGATGCTGCCTGAGCCACTGAGTTATACAACATAGAAACATAGAAACATAGAAAATAGGTGCAGGAGTAGGCCATTTGGCCCTTCGAGCCTGCACCGCCATTCAATATGATCATGGCTGATCATCCAACAGTATCCTGTACCTGCCTTCTCTCCATACCCCCTGATCCCTTTAGCCACAAGGGCCATATCTAACTCCCTCTTAAATATAGCCAATGAACTGGCCTCAACTACCTTCTGTGGCAGAGAATTCCACAGATTCACCACTCTCTGTGCAAAAAATTATATTCTCATCTCGGTCCTAAAAGACTTCTCCCTTATCCTCAAACTGTGACCCCTTGTTCTGGGCTTCCCCAACATTGGCAATAATCTTCCTGCATCTAGCCTGTCCAACCCCTTAAGAATGTTGTAAGTTTCTATAAGATCCCCCCTCAATCTTCTAAATTCTAGCGAGTACAAGCCGAGTCTATCCAATCTTTCTTCATATGAAAGTCCTGCCATCCCAGGAATCAGTCTGGTGAACCTTCTCTGTACTCCCTCTATGGCAAGAATGTCTTTCCTCAGATTAGGAGACCAAAACTGTACGCAATACTCCAGGTGTGGTCTCACCAAGACCCTGTACAACTGCAGTAGAACCTCCCCGCTCTTATACTCAAATCCTTTTGCTATGACTGCTAACATACCATTCGCTTTCTTCACTGCCTGCTGCACCTGCATGCCTACTTTCAATGACTGGTGTACCATGACACCCAGGTCTCGTTGCATCTCCCCTTTTCCTAATCGACCACCATTCAGATAATAGTCTACTTTCCTGTTTTTGCCACCAAAGTGGATAACCTCACATTTATCCACATTATACTGCATCTGCCATGCATTTGCCCACTCACCGAACCTATCCAAGTCACCTTGCAGCCTCCTAGCATCCTCCTCACAGCTAACACTGCCCCCCAGCTTCGTGTCATCCGCAAACTTGGAGATGTTGCATTCAATTCCCTCATCCAGATCATTAATATATATTGTAAATAGCTGGGGTTCCAGCACTGAGCCTTGCGGTACCCCACTAGTCACTGCCGGCCATTCTGAAATGGATCCGTTTACTCCTACTCTTTACTTCCTGTCTGCCAGCCAGTTCTCTATCCACATCAATATTGAACCCCCAATACCATGTGCTTTAAGTTTGCATACTAATCTCTTATGTGGGACCTTGTCGAAAGCCTTCTGAAAGTCCAGATACAACACATCCACTGGTTCTCCCTTATCCACTCTACTAGTTACATCCTCGAAAAATTCTATAAGATTCATCAGACATGATATACCTTTCGTAAATCCATGCTGACTTTGTCCAATGAATTCACCACTTTCCAAATGTGCTGCTATCCCATCTTTAATAACTGACTCTAGCATTTTCCCCACTACTGATGTTAGACTAACTGGTCTGTAATTCCCCGTTTTCTCTCTCCCTCCCTTTTTAAAAAGAAACACTTTGTGTCTTGCTCATGATTCCAGCTTCTCCAGTCTCTGATGTTGGCATCTGTGGAGGGAATGCACAGATGACGTTTCTGGTCGAGGCTCTTATGAGACCCATTTTTTTTAACAGTATCCTTCAGTGATAATAGCAGCATGCCGAGTCCCTCACATTTTTGGAAATGGCCATAAGTGATAGGATCCCTTTGTTGGGATCTTCTCATACAGCTGGAACATGATGTTACAATGGGTTGTTAGCGAGGCGTGTTTGGAGTTTTGTGTTCGGTTTTGAGAAGGATGCCATTAAGCTGGAAAGAGTACCGAGATTCATGAGAATATTGCCAGGACTTGAGGGCCTGAGCTACGGGGAGAGTTTGGGCAAATTGGAGCTTTATTGTTTGGAGCGCTGGAGGCTGAGGGGTGAATTTATAGAAGTTCACGGCCACGGGTTCGACCCAGACTATGGGCGCTGGCTGTACGGAGTTTGTACGTTCTCCCCGTGACCTGCATGGGTTTTCTCCGAGATCTTCGGTATCCTCCCACATTCCAAAGTAGTACAGGTATGTAGGTAAATTGATAGGAGCAGAATTAGGCCATTTGGCCCATCAAGTCTACACCGCCATCCAATCATAACTGATCCATCTCTCCCTCCTAACCCCATTCTTCTGCCTTCTCCCCATAACCCCTGACACCTGTACTAATGAAGAATCTAACTATCTCTGCCTCAAATATAATCCACTGACTTGGTCTCTGCAGTCTTCTGAGGCAAAGAATTCCACAGATTCACCACCCTCTGACTAAAGAAATTTCTCCTCATCTCCTTCCGAAATGAATGTTATTTAATTTGAGGCTGTTACCTCTAGTCCTAGACCTATTGTCTATTGTTTATTGTCTACTGTCTATTGTCTATTGTCTATTGTCTATTGTCTATAGACTCTCCCACAAATGGAAACATCTTCTCCACATCCACTCTATCCAAGCCTTTCACTATTATGTACGTTTCAATGAGGTCTCCCCTCATTCTTCCAAACTCCATATGATTATAGTAGGGGTGAGAAATCTGGAAAACAGGATTGTAGTAGAAGGGAGCTGCCTGACCCACTGACACACTGAGTTGACCAGCACAGTCACAGTCATTCAGCATGGAAACAGGCCCTTCAGCCCATCTTGTCCATTCTAACCAAGATGCCCCATCTACACTAGTCCCATTTGCCCAGGTTTGGCCCATATCCTCTAAACCATTTCTGTCCATGTACCTACCCAAGTTTCCTTTAAACATCTGCAGTTACTTTGCAGAACACGGTTAGGTTGCTTTTCAGATCGGGACTCCCGACTTATCCATGTGCCCCAGAGAAGCTGACTGACCCGTTGAGTTACTCCAGCACTTCCTTTTGGAAAACTAACATCTGCAGTTCCTTGTGTCTCTATACATTGAACGATACCCATTGAATAAACTAACAATCCTCCGTAAATGTGTGATGAGTATTTCCAATGGAAATAAAATAGACACAAAGAGCTGGAGTATCTCAGCGGGTCAGGCAGCATCTGTGGAGAAAAAGGATGGGTAACGTTTTGGGTCGGGGCCCCTTTCAAACTCAATCTCAGTCTGACTCAGTCTGAAGAAGGGTCCCGACCAGAAACGTTACCCATCATTTTTCTCCACAGATGCTGCCTGACCCGCCTAGTTTCTCCAGCACTTTGTGTCTGTCTTTGGTGTAAATAAATAGAAATAAATCCACCCTCCAGTTTGGAAGTCAGTCAACGAAACCCAACGCCATTAGTTGCCTCATCGATTATTAATGTGAAATTGGTAGCAAACCTACACTGTTTGTAGCCGTCTTGACACCAGGGAGGGTGGCACGGTGGCGCAGCGGTTGAGTTGCTGCCCTACAGTGCCAGAGACCTGGGTTCGATCCGGACTACGGGTGCACATGCTCCCCGTGACCATGTAGGTTTTCTCAGGGTGCTCCGGTTTCATCCCAATCTCCAAAGCCGTGCACTACTTACAGTAGGTTATTTGGCTCCTGCAAATTGGGTGTGTTGTGTATAGGATAGACCTAGCGAACACGTGATGCTGGTCTGCATGGACTAGATGGCCCGAAGGGTCTGTTTCCACGCTGTATCTCTAAACTGGGATATAGTTGTGGCTCTGTTCATCAGCTCACTAATCACCCGCTCTAAAGCATAGTGGGTGAAGGATGTTTTTTAATACATTTTTCAGGATCTAGGTGTCTCTAGTAAGGCCAGCATTTATTGCCCATCTCTAATTCCCCATGAAAAGGTGATGATCAGCAATTTAATTAAACTGCCCCGTCCTTCTGATGAAGGCCCTGCTATTAGACAATGAGTTCCAGCACCATCTGGTGACAAAGAACAGCACAGTTCGGGGCTTCATGGTGGCGCAGCGGTAGAGTTGCTAACTTACAGCGCCAGAGACCCGGGTTCGAACCTGACCACGGATGCTGTCTTAACGGAGTTTGCACGTTCTCCCCGTGACCTGCGTGGGTTTTTTCCGAGTGCTCTAGTTTGCTCCCACACTCCAAAGACGTACATATTACTTTGTAAGTTAATTGGCTTCTGTAGAATTGTAAATTGTCCCTAGAGTGTAGGATAGTGCTAGTGTACGAGGTGAAAGCTGGTCGGCACGGTGGGCCGAAGGGCCTGTTTCCATGCTGTATCATTAAAATAAAAAGTACAGCGCAAGAACAGCTCCTTCAGCCAAACATAATGCCAAGACCAACTCTTATCAACTTGTCCTAAATCAATGTCGCTCCATATCCATTTGCCTATCCAAAAATCTCTTAAATGCCATTATCGTATCTGTCTCAACCACCACCCCCAGCAGCGCGTACCAGGCACCCACCACTCTCTGTGTAAAAAACCTGTCCCACACATAGAGTCATAGAGTGATACAGCATGGAAACACGCCCTTCAGCCCCACTTTCCCACACCGCCCAACATGTCCCAGCTACACAAGTCCCTCCAAACCTGTCCTATCCATGTACCTGTCTAACTGTTTCTTAAATGTTGGGATAGTCCCAGCCTCAACTATCTCATCTGGCAGCTTTGTGTGAAAAAGTTACCATCAGATTCCTATTAAATCTTTCCCCCTTCACCTTAAACCTATGTCCTCTGGCAATCGATTCAGCTACTCTGGGCAAGAGACTCTGTGCATCTACCCAATCTATTCCTCTCATGATTTTATACATCAGCTTTCAAGTTTGCTCCTCCAACCTCCAAGCTATGCCCTTTTGTATTTGATTTTTCCATTCTGGGTAAAGGGTTCTGACTATCTACCATGTCTATGCGGTGCTGGCTCGAAGGGCCGAATGGCCTACTCCTGCACCTATTGTCTATTGTCTATTGTCTATGCGTCTACCCAATATACTTTATCGGTACCTGATTTCTCAGTTCCCCTTCTATGTGCTGGTGGTGACGTGACTAATATACATGGTGTTTGATGACGTGCGAGGCAAGTGGAGAAAACAACATGTTTGAGTAACTCAAAGGGTCAGGCAGCATCACAAGAGGACATACATGGGCAACGTTTAAGGTCGGAAGAAGTGTCCTGGCCAGAAATGTCACCTACCTATGTCCTCTGGAGATGCTGCCTTACCCTCTAAGTTACTCCAGCAATTTGTGTTCGACATCAGATTCCAGCATCTGCAGTTGTATGATTATGGTCTTAGAGCCATATAACAAGGCAACTGGCCCTTCAGCCTAATTTGTTCATGCCGACCAAGATGCCCTATCTAAGCTGGTCCCATTTAACCTCATTTGGCCCTTATCCCTCTAAACCTTTCCTATCCAAGTGTATTTCAAATGCTATTATAGTACCTGTAGCGCTTTCTCCGACAGCTCATTCCATATACACACCAACATCTGAGTGAATAAATTTCCCCACAGGTCCCTATTAAATCTTTTCTCTTTCACCTTAAACCCATAGTATTTTCTCTGGATTTTAAGTAAATGACTGTATTCATCCTATCAATCGCCTCATGATTGTACACCTCCATGAGATCACTCCTCATCCTCCTGTGTTCCAAGGAATAAAGTCCTAGCCTGCCCAATGTCTCCCGATAACTCAGCCTCTCTAGTCCTGGTAACATGCTGGGAATATTTCTCTGGACTCATTACAGCTTCAATTCTTCCTGCAGCAAGGTGGCGAAAACTGAACACAGTACTCCAAAGGTGAAGGGGAAAAGTTTTAATAGGAACCTGAGGGGTAACCTTTTCACAGAAAGGGTGGTGGGTGTATGGAACGAGCTGCCAGAGGAGGTAGTTGAGGCTGGGACTATCCCATCGTTTAAGAAGCAGTTAGACAGGTAAATGGATAGGACAAGTTTGGAGGGAAATGGACCAAATGCTGGCAGGTGGGACTAGTGTAGCTGGGACATGTTGGGCAGTGTGGGCAAGTTGGGCCGAAGGGCCTGTTTCCATGCTGTATCACTCTATGACTAGCCATGACTAATAGTCATCTTCACCTCTGCAGCCGGCATCTCTCATCGTTGGAGCCCTTCCCACCTTTCCTCAGAGCCACTCTTTGTGTGCATTTAACACCCACGTCTAGGCCCAATAGTACTATTATTAAAACCACTGTCAGGCTCTCTCAGTCAGTGCAAACCACATCAAAACAGTTCTCCGTGAAACGATTCCCCTCACACTGGCGATACTCTGAGAAGGAATGAGGTAAGAGACACTTTGATGACTTTCTGGTTCAACACAGAATACTTTATTTGTAGGTAGGAAGGGAAGTGCAGGATCTGATCTGATGACAGTAATTCAATCCCAGGCTTTGGGTGATGTTTATGAACCACAGAACCTTGGGATTTTAGTTTACTGTGTTATCTCAACCACCTGATCTAGTGATAGGCTTGAGAATGGCCGCCATCTATCATCACAACACTGATTGCCAAAGTCATTTTTATTTTAAGCTGATCCTTGTGTTTTTAGGCTTGAGAAATTATACCGGGCGCAGAGATAGAGTTGCTGTAGAGACCCGGTTCGATCCCGACTGCTGGTGCTGTCTGTACGGAGTTTGTACGTTCTCCCCCTGACCTGCATGGGTTTTCGCCTGGGTCTCCAGTTTACTCGCACACGCCAAAGGTGGACGGGTTTGTTGGTTAATTGGCTTGGTATAATTGTAAATTGTCTTTAGTGTGCGTGGGATAGTGTTAGTGTGCGGGGATCGCTGGTCAGAGCGGACTTGGTGGTCGGAAGGGCCTGTTTCCATGCAGTGTCTCTACATGAAACTAATCTAAATTGTGTAAAATTGTAATATTAAACGCCTGGAAATGATGAGGATTACCGAAAAAGGTGTACACCGCCCAGTCCATCACAGGTACAGACCTCACCACCATTGAATGGATCCATAGGATGTGTTGCCTTAACAAGGCAGCCAGCAAGTATATTGGAACTCAATCAAACCTTTAGAGATACAGCGCAGAAACAGGCCCTTCGAGTCAGTGCCAACCAGCAATCGACCCGTACACTATTTTACCCACTGTCCCGCTGAGTTACTCCAGCATTTTGTATCTACCTTCGATTTAAACAAGCATCTGCAGTTCTTTCCTACACATGTTTGTCGGTTACTTGGTTTCTGCAAATTGTCCCTTGTGCATAAGACAGAACTAGCATCTGGATGATCACTGGTTGGCGTGGACTCGAAGGGCAGAGGGCCCTGTTTCCACACTGTATCTCCAAAACTAAGACTAAAACTTGTAAAAAAAAAGCAAAATCACAGGGATATAATGTTAGGGAAACTCACAGAACTAAAGGGCGTATGTGGCCAGGATCCAATAGTTTGCATCCAAGGCTTTTAGTTTAGTTTAGAGACAACATGGAGGGAGGATTTAATAGAAACTTACTATATAACGAAAAGCCTGGGTAGAGTTGATATGGAGACAATGTTTTCATTAGTGGGAGAGTCACGGACCATATGACACGATACGATACGATACAATGGAACTTTATTGGTGTCCAGGGGCACAGCCTCGGAATAAAAAGGCGTACCTTTAGAAAGGAGATGAGGAAGAATTTCTGTAGCCAGATAGTAGTGAAGCTGTGGAATTCATTGAAGCCAAGTCTTTGGGTAATTTTAAAACAGATATTGACTGGTACTTGATTAGTACGGGTGTCAAAGGTTTCAGGAAGAAGACAGGAGAATGTGGTTGAGAGAGAAAGATAGATCAGCCATGATTGAATGGCGGAGTAGACTCGATGGGCCAAATGGCCTAATCCTGCTCCTATGACATGAATATTATGAAACTGGCCCTTTTGGCCAGTCGAGTCCATGCCAACCACCGATCACCAGTTCACACTCGGTCTATGATATCTCACTTTCTCATCCACTCCTTACACACACTAGGAATAATGAACAGAGGCTAATTGACCTACAATCCAGCATGTCTTTGGCATGTGAGAGGAAACTGGAGCACCCGGAGACCCACATGGTCACAAGAACATAAAAACACCACACAGACAACACCCAAAATTGGGCTCGAACCCCAGCCTGAGTTCAGTTTAGTTTATTGTCACGTGCACCGAGGTACAGTGAGAAGTTTTTGTTGCGAGTTAACCAGTCAGCGGAAAGACTATACATGATTACAATCGAGCCGCCCACACTGTTCAGATACATGATAAAGGGAATAATGTTCAGTGCGAAATAAAGTCCTGTAGTCCGATTAAGTTAGTCCGAGGATCTCCCATGAGGTTAATGGGACTAAGTAAGATAGCGTGCACCACCAGACTCAGGAACACCCTCTACCCCTATCACACTTCTGAATTGTCCTTCTACAAGCTAGGGTAGTGTCCACTACCGCTGCACCACCGTACCTCCCCGTTGATGTAGACTCTGTGGGATGAGGGGACTGCATTTCTCAATTCACAGTCATAGATTCATAGAGTGATACAGCGTGGTAACAGGCCCTTCGGCCCAACTTGTCCCACACCAGCCAACATGTCCCATCTACTCTAGGTCCACCTGCCCATTTCCCTCTAAACCTGTCCTATCCCTGTACCTGTGTAACTATTTCTTAAACGTTGGGATAGTCCCTGCCTCAATTAAATCATGCACTGCAGATTCAGCTCCATGATATTCCACCACAATGCTACATGGTGACAGCTTAAAGCACCCTCCTGCTAAGACCAGGCAGTCAGTAGGTCCCATCTCAGTCATAGTTATAGAGTGTGGAAATAGACCCTTTGGCCCAACCTGCCCACACTGACCAACATGTCCCATCTACCCTAGTCCCACATGCCTGCGTTTGGCCCAGACCCCTCTAAACCTAACCTATCCATGTACCTGTCCAAATGTTTCTTAAACGTTGCGATAGTACCTACCTCAACTACCTCCTCCAGCAGCTCGTTCCATGCACCTACTATGGGCGGCACAGTGGTAGAGCTACTGCCGTACAGCGCCAGAGACCCGCGTTCGATCCTGACTACAGGTGCTTGTATGTATGGAGTTTGTATGTTCTCCCCGTGACCTGCTCCAAGATCTTCGGTTTCCTCCCACACTCGAAAGACGTACAGGTTTGTAGGTTAATTGGCTTGGTCTAAATGTAAAATTGTCCCTAGTGTGTGTAGGGTAGTGTTAGTGTGTGGGGATCGCTGGGCGACGCGGACTCGGTGGGCCAAAGGGCCTGTTTCTGCACTGTATCTCTAAACTAAACTAAACTAAACTAAATTAAACTAAACTCAACTAAACTAAACTAAACTCAACTAAACTCAACTAAACTCAACTCAACTAAACTCAACTAAACTCAACTCAACTAATCTAAACTCAACTAAACTAAACTCAACTAAACTAATCTAAACTAAACTAAACTAATCTAAACTCAACTAAACTCAACTAAACTAATCTAAAACTAAACTAAACTAAACTAAACTCAACTAACCCCCCCCCCCCCCCCCCCCCCCCCCGCTGTGTAAAAAAGTTACCCCTCAGGTTCCTATTAAATCTTCCTCCTCCCTCCCTCCCCTCACCTTAAAGCTGCAGTTTAAGGGCTGGGAAGATCCATTGATAACCTAACTGATGGCTTGCAGAGGGAAAACCAAAGGCGTGGTCCAGGCAGATCGCATGATAAGGTGAAGAGGCGGTGAGTCCCACAAGCCACCTCTGTGTTCCAGGCAGATTGTGATTGATTGCGGTATTAGGTTGAAAGGTTCCTCTCAGCATTGAGGCACCCTGCCCCAGGAGCCGGTGTAATAAAACCACCAGCCCTGTTCAAACAGCCCCTACTCAAGGAAAGATTCTGCAATTTGTACCTTTCCTGTAAAACCTCCTAAACAATCCCAATCACTGCTATTTTGCTCCCTTGGTGCTGTGTAATTCAATGGAACATAGAACACAAAACACGTTCATGTTCCAGGAGCAGAATTAGGCCATTCGGCCCATCAAGTCTACTCTGCCATTCAATCACGGCTGATCTATCTCTCCCTCTCAACCCCATTCTTCTGCCTACTCCCCATATCCCCTGATATCCGTACTAATCAAGAATCTGTCAATCTCCGCCTTACAAATTTCCATTGACGTGGCCTCCACAGCCATCTGCGGCAAAGAATTCCACAGATTCACCCCACTCTGACTAAAGGAATTCATCCCCATCGCCTTTCTAAAGGTATGTCCTTTTATTCTGAGGCTATGGAACATAGAACAGTACAGCACAGGAACGGGCCCTTCAGTGCACAATGTTTGTGCCAAACACGATTCAAAGTCGGAAGAAGGGCCTCGACCCAAAACGCCACCCATTCTTTCTCTCCAGAGATGCTGCCTGTCCCGCTGAGTTATTCCAGCTTTTTGTATCTACCGTCGATTTAAACCAGCATCTGCAGTTCTTTCCGACACATGAGGCCAAGTTAAACTGATCTCATTTGCTTGTACATGTTTGATATCCCTCTATTTCCTGCACTTCCACCTGTATATCTAAAAGCCTCTTAAACGCCACTACGTATCTGTCTCTACCGGCACCCCTGGCAATGCGTTCCAGGCCCCCACCACTCTTTACGTTAAAAAGTTGTCCCGCAGATTTCCGTTAAATGTTCCCCCTCTCAGCTTATAGTTATGCTCTCTGGTGTTGGACAACTGTCAAAGTCATGAGGTCATAGGTCATGAGGTCATGGGCATAAGTCATGAGTCAGTGCAGCGTAGGTTCACGAGATTGATCCCTGGGATGGCGGGACTGTCATATGAGGAAAGATTGAAAATACTAGGCTTGTATTCACTGGAGTTTCGAAGGATGAGGGGGGAATCTTATTGAAACATATAAAATTATAAAAGGATTGGACAAGCTAGATGCAGGAAAAATGTTCCCAATGTTGGGTGAGTCCAGAACCAGGGTCACAGTCTTAGAATAAAGGGGAGACCATTTAAGAACTGAGGTGAGAAAAAACTTCTTCACCCAGAGAGTTGTGAATTTGTGGAATTCCCTGCCACAGAGGGCAGTGGAGGCCAAATCACTGGATGGATTTAAGAGAGAGTTAGATAGAGCTCTAGGGGCTCGTGGAATCAAGGGATATGGGGAGAAGGCAGGCACGGGTTATTGATTGGGGACGATCAGCCATGATCATAATGAATGGCGGTGCTGGCTCGAAGGGCCGAATGGCCTCCTCTTGCGCCTATTTTCTATGTTTCTACGTTTCTATGTCATAAGGAATAGGAGTAGAATTAGGCCATTCGGCCCATCAAGTTTACTCTGCCATTCAATCATGGCTGATCTATCTCTCCTTCCTAACCCCATTCTCCTGCCTTCTCCCCATAACCTCTGACGCCCGTTTTAAAGAAGAATCTATCTCTGTCAGAAAAATATCCACTGACTTGGCTTCCACAGCCTTCCTTGGCAAAGAATTCCACAGATTCATCACCCTCTGAAGAAATAAATTTCTCACTGACACCCACCTTTGTGTCATCTGCAAATTTGCTAATGTTACGTGTAGTCCCTTCATCTATATCATTGATGTATATTGTAAATAGCTGCTGTCCCAGCACCGAGCCTTGCGGTACCCCACTAGTCATTGCCTGCCATTCTGAAAGGGACGCATTAATCCCTACTCTTTGTTTCCTGTCTGCCAACCAATTTTCTATCCATGTCAGCACTCTACCCCCATTACCATGTGCCCTAATTTTTCCCACTAGTATCCTTTGTGGGACCTTATCAAAGGCTTTCTGAAACCTCCTCCGCACCTTCTCCAAAGCCTCCACATCTTTCCTGTAATTCCCTTTATCCTGTATCTGTACACTGTGGGCAGCTTGATTGTAATCACAAATAGTCTTTTCACTGACTGGATAGCATTCAATGAAAAAGCTTTTCACTGTACCTCGGTACACGGTGACAATAAATAAGATAAGCTACCAGAACTGGTCGCAATACTACAAATAAATGGAGTACCCCAAGACTTCAATTTAATTGTTCAACGGTACTTTATTATCAAATTTATCTAGATGCAATTAAATTCTTTGCTTTGCATACACTTCAGTAAAATCTTACTATACATAAACATAATCATACATCGTACAATAGTGCAACATTTGTAATGTGGGAATAGTAGATCATTGAGGCATTGCACAAACAATTGGCATGTTTCTGACGCCATCTTGTATCCTTCAGGTTTCAAACTGCTTATGAGTATAGGGTCTTCATCATCATCGGCGGTCACTCGAAACGAGTATGACTGTCCTCTCCATAGGGTCGTCTACTTGTGGGTCTGCAGATGTCTGTAGAGGTTGATCCGCGATCCACACACCTTGGTGCAACGTGGGCAGTGGAGACTGCCGGTGGTTGGTAGTCGTCGAGCCCCCTTCTCTCTCTCCTTAAAAGCCTGTTATCCTGGCTAGGTCATAAGATCATAAGGTCATACGGAATAGGAGTAGAATTAGGACATTCTGCCCATCAAGTCTACTCTGCCATTCAATCATGGCTGATCTATCTCTCCCTCCCTCCCAACCCCATTCTCCTGCTTTCTCCCCATAACGTCTGACACCCGTACTAAAGATGAATCTATCTATCTCTGCCAGAAAAATATCCACTGACTTGGCCTCCACAGCCTTCTATGGCAAAGAATTCCACAGAATCACCACCCTGTCGGTGATCTCCATCGCTACTCCACGGGGGTGGAAGTTAGTGGAGTGGCTATTACCAGGGAGAAGGTGCTTGGGAAGCTGACAGGGCTGAAGTTGGATCAGTCGTCTGGACCAGATGGACTGCACCCTAGGGTTTCTGAAAGAGGTGGCTTTAGAGATTGTGGAGGCATTGACTGTGATATTTCAAGAATCACTTGTCAGGAGTGGATCCAGATGATTGGAAAATTGCCACTATTGCCCCGCTGCACAAGAAGGGAGCAAAGCAGAATAGTGGGAACCATGTTATGTGTAGGATAGTTGGTGGTTGGTACAATTTTACAGTCTATTATTAAGAATGAGATTACGGAGTACTTAGAAGTTCATGACGGTCGGAAGGGAGAGTGTACGCTGGCGCAGTTTGGCTGCTGCTGCTCTCCCTTTACATTGTGTTTCTGAATTTTGTTGTTGTCTTTTTTGGATCGAATTTCTGTTTTTAATTTGTGTATTGGTGATGTCTTTATAACTTATTTTACTCTAATTATATGTTTCTTTGTTAAATTTTGTAAGGTGCCCTAGAGACTTTTGTATAGGCGCCCTTAAATAAAATTATTATGACAAAATAGGCGGAAGACAGCATGGAAGGTGAGGTCTTGCTTGACAAATTTGCTGGAATTCTTTGAAGATGTAAATAGCAGGACAGACACAGGAAAGTCGGTAGATGTTGTTTACCTTGTTCTCTTTGCACCTCTGATTTCTGGATTATCTTCCCATTTAGAAAATAGTCTACGCCTTTATTCCTACTACCAAAATGCATGACTCCACACTTTGCTACACTATATTCCATCTGCCTCTTCTCTGCCCACTCTCCCAACCTGGCCAAGTCCTTCTGCAGAGTCCCTGATTTTTCTACACTACCTGCCCTTCCACCTATTTTTGGATCATCCGCAAACTTGGCTACAGAGCCTTCAATCCCCTCGTCCAAATCATTAATATACAACGTGAAGAGCAGCGGCCCCAGCACCGAGCCCTGCGGTACTCCGTTAGTCACTGGCGGCCAACCAGATAAAGCCCCCTTTATATTGCCACTGTTTGTCATCTGCCATCCAGCCAACCTGCTATCCATGCTAGTATCTGCCCTTTGATACCGTGGGCTCTCATCTTCCTCAGCAGCCTCACATGTGGCACCTTATCAAAGGCTTACTGAAAATCTAGTTAAAGAATGTCATTAGTTCAATAGGGTACACAAAAGTGCTGGAGAAACTCAG
>CM075977.1:390748822-390793539 GCA_038087875.1 Malacoraja senta
GACAGGTTGGGAAGGATATGGGCCAAAGGCAGGCAGGTTGGACTAGTGTAGATGGGACATGTTGGCTTGTGTGGGCAAGTTGGGCTAAAGGGCCTGTTTCCATGATATATAACTCCATGACTCTAGGGTAGACTTCCACAGTTCAGGAAATGGTAGAAATTATAATAATTGAGCAATATCAAAATAGTAGATCATTGAATTAAAGTCAAACAAATAATTATACAAGTCCAAAAGGATTTACATTAAAGAATCATGTTTAATTAGCCTATTTGTATAATGGTCACAGAGCTATACAGGATGGACAAAGGCCCTTCAGCCCAAGTCATCATGCCGGCCACAAGGTCCAACTAATCCAGTCTACTTGCCTATCCCCAGCCCCTATTGCTCCAACCTCTTTCTACCCACGAAGCTGTTGGAGTGTTTTTTAAATGTCTCAATCATACCTCCTTCTGCCACTTCCTCTGGCAGCTCATTCTATATATATACCAGTCTCAGTGTGAAAATATCTATCCTTAGGTCCCTTTTAAATTTTACCCCCCTCACCTTAAACCTATATGCCCTTTAGTTTTAGACTCCCAAAACTGGGGAAAAGACTGTCTTTTCACGTTTTCGATGCCCCTCGTGATTTTGTAGATCTCTATAAGGTCACCTCTGAGCCTCCTATAACCCAGAAAAATTCCCAGCCGCTCCTTACAGCTCAAATACCTCATAAGATCCCTCAGTTGTGACAACTGTTGTGACCAAAAAGTTGTGAACACTGCCCAATCCATCACCGGCTCTGACCTCCCCGCATCGAAGGGATCTATCGCAGTCGCTGCCTCAAAAAGGCAGCAAACATCATCAAAGACCCACACCATCCTGGGCACCCACTCATTTCACCACTGCCATCAGGAAGAAGGGACAGGAATCTGAAAACTGTAACTACCAGGTTCAGGAACAGCTTCTTCCTACAGCCATCAGGCTATTAAACACAACAGCAAATAAGCTCTGAACTACAACAGACTATTATTATTATTGCACTATATCTGTTTATTTATTGAGTATGTGTGTATGTGTACATATACACACTGAACTTTTTTTCTCCGTTATGTACTATGTTTACATATTCTGTTGTGCTGCAGCAAGTAAGAATTTCATTGTCCTATCTGGGACATATCACAATAAAACACTCTTGACTCTTGACAGTAGGTTGGTCAACAAGGTAAGAATTGGAGTTTTTTGAAGAGATAACGAAGTGGGGGGTGGCACGGTGGCACAGCGGTAGAGTTCAAGTCAAGTCAAGTCACATTTATTTATATAGCACATTTAAATAACAACTCTCGTTGGCCAAAGTGCTTTACATTTGTTATAAGAATAGCACAAACAAAACAAACTACGTACATATATACATGTAGCCCTCACTCAGAGGACTCAGGAAAGGCTTGGAGTATAGATACGGTTTTTAGTCTTGACTTAAAAGAGTCGATGGAGGGGGAAGTTCTGATGGGAAGGGGGATGCTGTTCCACAGTCTAGGGGCTGCAACCGCAAAGGCGTGGTCGCCCCTGAGCTTATGCCTAGACCGTGGGCCCCTGAGCTTATGCCTAGACCGTGGATACTCAGCAACCCAAGTCGGCCGATCTGAGGGGCCTGGAGGTGGAGTGGTGGGTGAGAAGACTTTTTCTGTAGGTGGGGACAAGCCCATTGAGGGCTGTGTAGACATGGAGGAGGATCTTGAAGTTTATACGGAACCGCACAGGGAGCCAGTGGAGAGAGGCCAGGATCGGGGTGATGTGGTCCCTTTTTCGGGTGCCCGTCAGGAGTCTCGCTGCGGCGTTTTGGACCAGTTGCAGGCGGGACAGGGAAGATTGGCTGATGCCAGTGGTAAAAGGGAGTTGCAGTAATCTAGGCGGGAGGAGATGAATGTGTGGATGATCTTTTCGAGGTCATCAAACTGGAGGAATTGTTTTATTTTAGCTATCGTCCGAAGCTGAAAAAAGCTAGCTTTTACCACGGTCATTGACTTGTTTGTCAAATTTCAGTGCTGAGTCAAATATCACGCCAAGGTTTTGACGTGAGGTTTGAGTAGTGGGGTAAGGCTTCCGAGGCTGCCTGCTATCATTTTGATTGAGTCCGAGGGGCCGAGAAGGATGACCTCAGACTTACTCTCGTTTAGTTGGAGGAAGTTCTGGGCAATCCAACACTTTATATCCTCGAGGCAGTGGGTAAGGTTAAGCAGATTTGATGGTTTTTTGGGCTTCAGGGGAGATAGCGTTGTGTATCGTCTGCGTAGCAATGGAAGGAAATGCCGTGCCTTTCAATGACTTGGCTAAGCGGAGCATATACAGGGAGAAGAGAATGGGGCCAAGGATGGGAACCTTGTGGAACCCCACAGCAGAGATTAGCTGGGGAGGAGAAAGAGTTGCCTATGTTAGTTGAGAAACTCCTACCTTTGAGGTAGGAGATGAACCAGCTCAGTTGCTGCCTAAAGCCCCTGTCCCACTTTCCCGAGTTACTCACGAACTCTCTCGAGTTTTCCCCTTGATTCGAACTCGGGGACTGTCGGGTCAGTTGGTAGCGAGGTCCGTAGGAGCCCGAGGAGTCCGTAGATGTTTCGTAGCGGCTCGTAATGCCAGCCGTAGGAACTTAGGGCATCAGGTAAGTCGGGACCGTTTTTTCAACATGTTGAAAAATGTCCATGAGTTAAAAAAATAGCCCCGAGTACCTACGAACGGCTATTACCGTAATTCTCGAGTTCGAATCAGGTGAAAACTCGGGAGAGTTCGTGAGTAACTCGGGAAAGGGGACAGGGCCTTTACAGTGCCAGAGACCCGGATTCGATCCTGACTATGGGTGCTGCCCGTGCGGAGTTTGTGTGTTCTCCTTGTGACCGTGGGGGTTTTCTCCGTTTCCCCCACACTCCAAAGATGTGCAGGTTGGCTATTGCCTTCTGAAAATTGTAAATTGTCCCTAGTGTGGAGGATGGTGTTCGTGTATAGGGCGATCGCTGGTAGGTGCGGACTTGGTGAGCCGTAGGGGCCTGTTTCCAAGCTGTATCTGAAATATACATTCAAATTTGGTTAATTGGCTTCTGTAAATTGTCCCTAGTGTGTAGGATGTTGCGAGTGTACAGGGTAATCGCTGGTCAGCATGGAGTCAGTGGGCCGAAGGGCTTGTTTCTACGCTGTATCTCTAAAGTTTAAAAGTCTAAAGTAAAGTCTATATGGACAAGTTTCA
This sequence comes from Malacoraja senta, assembly GCA_038087875.1. NCBI lineage: Eukaryota > Metazoa > Chordata > Chondrichthyes > Rajiformes > Rajidae > Malacoraja > Malacoraja senta. The sequence goes on from CM075977.1 coordinate 390,752,037, forward strand.
TGTCCTTGGTTGTTCTGCCCTCTGTTTGCTGCATTTGACTTCACTGGAACCCAGAGCATGGAGATGAGTGCAAACTGTAGCCAACATCCATGCCCACAATTAGTGCAGGTTGTCAAAGATGAATCCCTCATCCCACAACTTCCAGTAACACGTCTCAGTGTAAAAGCCCCCAAGACATGTTGGAGTCACACCAAGCAGCCGTTCAGCAGATCGGTTCCCACCCGTCCTGGACTTCTTACTTGATCACGGAATCCAAAGAAGAGAGGAGAAACAAGCAACTGCAGATGCTGCTTTACCAAGGGAAAGACACAAAGTGCTGGAGTAACTGAGCGAGTCAGGCAGCATCCCTGAAGAACATAGTTAGATGGCGTGTCAGATCGCAACCCTTCCTCAGTCTGAAAAGGAAAACGTAGTACTTCGAACAACAGACCTACAGAAATCCATGCAAAACATTCTCCAACGCTTGTGGATGCAGATGCGGCCACCAGTGGCACGGAGTAGTGGATGATAAGATCATAAGGTCATATGGTCATAAGTGATCGGAACAGAATTAGGCCATCAAGTCTACTCCGCCATTCATTATGGCTGATCTATCTCTCCCTCCTAACCCCATTCTCCTGCCTTCTCCCCATAACCTCTGAAACCCATACTAATCAAGAATCTGTCTATCTCTGCCTTAAATATATCCACTAACTTTGCCTCCAGAGCCTTCTGCGGCAAATAATTCCTCAGATTCACCACCTCCTGAAATTCCTCCTCATTCCTAAAAGAACGTCTTTAATTCTGAGGCTATAACCTCTAGTCCAAGAGTCTCCCACTAGTGGAAATAACCTCTCCTCATCCACTCTATCCAAGCCTTTCACTATTCTGTACATTTCAATGAGGGTCCCCCCTAATTCTTCTAAACTCCAGCGAGTACAGGGCCCAGTGTGTCAAATACTCATCATAGGTTAACCTACTCATTCCTGGATCATTCTTGTAAACCTCCTCTGGACCCTCTCCAGAGCCAGCACATCTTCCTTAGATATGGAGCCCAAAATTGCTCACAATATTCCAATATGGCCTGACCAGTGCCTTATACAATACAATACAATACAATACAATTTATTTGTTGTCATTTGAATCCTCATTGAAGTTCAAACGAAATTTGGTTTCTGCAGTCAATACAACAAGAAAAAGAACCATGGCACAACACAATTTACACAAACATCCATCACAGTGAATCTCCTCCTCACTGTGATGGAAGCAAAGTCTTATCTCTCCCCTGCACTCCCCATTCTCCTCCCGATGTCAAAGTCAAAGCCCCGGCGGGCGATGGTAAGTAAGTCCCGCGGCCATTAAGGCAGCGCGGGGCGATGTAAGGCCACGCTCCGGGTCTTGATGTTGGAGCACCCGGCGGGCGCTAGCAAGTCCCGCGGCCATTAAAGCCACGCCGGGCGATGTAAGGCCCCACTCCAGGTCATTTTCAACCCCGCAACTCGGGCGGGAGAAGTTGCCGTGCAGGAGTTCCGAAAAGCGGTCTCCCCAGGGACCCGCGAGCTCCCGATGTTACCGTCCACCGGGCATGCGGCTGGCGCCTCCGAAGCTTCTGGGTCGGGCGCAGCAGGGCGCCACCACAGCTCCTCCCGTTCCGAAGCCGGCCAGCTCCATGATGGTAGGTCCGCAGGCTCCGCGACTGGAGCCCCCAGGTCGATCCGGTTGGAGGCCGCTCCACGGTGCTAGGCCCCAACGACAATGGAGACCCGACAGGAAAAGGTCGGGTCCCCCGTACAGGGGAAAAGATTTTAAAAGTTTCCCCCCAGCTAAAAAAATACTATAAACTACATCAACGACAACAACAATTAAAAAAAAGACAGACGGACTGCAGAGGCCGCTGCGACGTGGGTCGCACCGCCCACCCAGATCGGTAGAGCCTCAACTTTACATCCCTGTTTTTGTATACAAGCCCTCTTGAAATAAATGCTAGCATTGAGTTTGCTTTCTTTACCACCAATTGACTTGCAGATTAAGTTTTTTGGAATCAGCCCCAGCACTCCCCAGTCCCTTTGCACCTCCAATTTCTGGTCTCTCTATGTATTAGTGCAAGGTAACGCCAGCAAAGTCCGATCAAGGATAGTCTGAGAGTCACCAATGAGGTAGATAGTAGGTAGGATGGTTCAGTTGCTTGATAACAGCTGGGAAGAAACTGTCCCTGAATCTGGAGGTGTGCGTTTTCACACTTCTATACCTTTTGCCCGATGGGAGAGGGAGAAAAGGGAGTGGCCTGGGTGTGACTGGTCCTTGATTAAGCTGCTGGCCTATCCGTGGCAGCGTGAGGTGTAAATGGAGTCAATGGAAGGGAGGTTGGTTTGTGTGATGGTCTGGGCTGCGTCCACAATTTACTGCAATTTCTTGTGGTCCTTGGATGGAGCTGTTCCCAAACCAAGCTGTGATGCATCCAGATAACATGCTTCCTACGGCGCATCTGTTGAAGTTGGTGAGAGTTGCAAAGACGTTGGTGTGCTTTCTTGGTCTTTGCTTCAATATGGTTGGTCCAGGATACGTTGTTGGTGATATGGACATAAGATTTTAAACAAGGAATCCTAAATTAGGAATCCTAATCCTCGGAATCTAATAAACAAAACTACTTGAACACAATACACATTAATAATATATAATCAATTTTTAAAAATTCAAAAAATGAATATTCAACTAATAGAAACATAGAAACATAGAAACAAAGAAAATAGGTGCAGGAGGAGGCCATTCGGCCCTTCGAGCCAGCACCGCCATTCATTGTGATCATGGCTGATCGTCCCCTATCAATAACCCTGCCTGCCTTCTCCCCATATCCCTTGACTCCACTAGCCCCTAGAGCTCTATCTAACTCTCTCTTAAATCCATCCAGTGACTTCGCCTCCCCTGCCCTCTGTGGCAGGGAATTCCATAAATTCACAACTCTCTGGGTGAAACGTTTTTTCTTACCTCAGTCTTAAATGACCTCCCCTTTATTCTAAGACTGTGGCCCCTGGTTCTGGACTTGCCCCACATTGGGAAAACATTTTCTGCATCTAGCTTGTCCAGTCCTTTTATAATTTTATATGCTTCTATAAGATATCCCTCATCCTTCTAAACTCCAATGAATACAAGCCCAGTCTTTTCAATCTTTCCTCATATGACAGTCCCGCCATCCAGGGATCAATCTCGTGAACCTACGCTGCACTGTCTCAATCACAAGGATGTCCTTCCTCAAATCTAATCCCATAGAATAGTAAGATTAAACGAGAACTTACCAGTTTGAAGTTTGATCTGTATTTTATGAGGAGTTACGATGAGGGATTACGTGAAGAACCCGTCCAGCACGCATGCGCGACATTCTTCAAAGCAGCGGTGTGGAATCACAGGAAACACAATAATTGAAATAAACATAGTAAAGAAAAGGAGAACTAAGATACCTGTTGATCTATATATTTGAGGGTGGGAGCGGAGGGCACGTAATCCCTCATCGTAACTCCTCATAAAATACAGATCAAACTTCAAACTGGTAAGTTCTCGTTTAATCTTACTATTTTACTTCGGAGTCACGTGAGTGACTACGTGAAGATTTTAAAGCTCTGTGATTTCAAACCGTGTAACAGTTCATACTTCACTCGCTGCCGAAGTCATTCAAGGGAGGAAGTATGTTATCGTAATCAACCATAATCTGTTTGTAAACAATAATGGTATCTATTAAACAATAACAAAAGACAAAATGCTCCCCCGGGCTTAAATTATATATTTTTGCAGATTTTAAAACTCTTTCTGCAAATAACACAGGTTCTGCTAGCGGCTTGTGGTAGAACGTTTGGAACGTTTTCTCCATGTTCATTCTTTTAGCCGCCGATGTGGATGCTGCCCTGGTGGAGTGAGATGTATATACATCAGTATCTACTCCAGCAGCTCCCAGTACCTGCTTGAGCCATCTCGAGATGGTTTGGCTCGACACCCAACCATGAGGTTTCTTGTGGCTGACCCATAAGGCTTTTTTTTTTTTTTTTTTTTTTCTTTCTCCCTCGAGAATCTCTTGTTGTGTTGATGTAAGTGAATAAGTGAGTCATGACACACAACCATAGGTCAGGTGGGTATGCCCAGAAATCCATAACTAGGACTCAAGTTCCTGGCTTGCTCTGCTTTAGCAGCTCCTGAATGGTGAATGAGACCCGGTCTGGTGTTATAACCATGTTGTCCAGTCGCAGTAAGTGGAGGGACTGGACTCTTTGTGCTGAGACTAGTGGCATCAGCATGACCGTTTTCAGGGTTAGCTTTTCCAGGGTGAGACCTGGCTGGGGACCATCCCCTTAGGTATGTCAGGACCACACTGACATCCCAGATTTGGGTATACCTAGGTCTAAGAGGGTTGGAGTTGACGATACTCCTCATGAGTTTGATCACCAGCGGGTGAGACCCTATGGCCTGTTGTCCTGGCACCTGTTTTAAGTAGGCTGACAGCGCACGTCTGGCAGTATTGATGGCGCTGTAGCTCAATCCTTCATTATGGTGAAGGCCCCCCAGGAACTCCAGTACATTGGTTATGGTTGCAGATGAGTGCAGTAGTCGAGCAGTATCTTTCCCACTTCCTGATGCTCGATAGGTATTGTTTCCTGGTGGACATACGGTGTCATCATGTTAATGGTCCTGTCAGACAATCCCAGTCCCAGTAGTGGTCTTTTGATAATCTGCAACCCAGTAGGTTAATTTTGCCATGGCATGGATGACTTATGCCTGATACAGGGTGCGTCAATATGTCTGGGCTACTGGGAAAGGTCATAGGAGTTTCGATGACCATGTCGAGGACCACTGGGAACCATGGCTGTGTAGGCCAGTTGGTACTATCAAAGTACCTGAAGCAGAGTCCATCTGTATTTTGCGTAGTACCCTACAGATTAAGGCAGAAGGGGAAAAAGCAAAGAAGAAATCGGTCCCCCAGTTCAGCGCGAATGCATCTATCGCTGCTGCCTCAGGGTGTGGTTCCCAAGGGACATACATTGGTACGTGGTGATTTAGTCTGGATGCAAAGAGATCGATATCTGGTGTGCCATATTGGTTTGTAATTTTAGCAAAAGCTCTAGGATTTAACATCCATTCGGTGTTTATCATTGAATTTGCGTGACCTGGCACTGTATTTAGCTTACCTGGTAGGTAAGTTGCTGATAGCCAAATATGTCTATCGACCCACCATTACCAGATTGTGTTGACCCAATTGTCACATGATATCGATTTTATTCCGGTCATATGGTTAATATAGGCCACCACCGTGATATTATCAATTTGTAAATGAACATGCAAGTTGTGCATATTCCTAGAATATGCTTTAAAACCATAAAACGCACCCAACATTTCCAAATAATTTATGCCCAGTGTTTGTAGTAAAGACGAGTCTAGGTTAGTCCATCTACCACCTGTGCTGGATATGGTATTAGTTGCTCCCCAGCCTTGAGCACTGGCATCTGTTTGTATAGTTAACGTTGGGTTATTGATGATGATAGGGCTGGAACTATGCCAAATGTGTTATATCCACCATTGTAACTCTGATATTGCTTCAATGGGTAGTTTCATGGATCTGTCAAAGTGACCTGCATGTCGTTTCAACGCCTGTACTTTTGCCCTTTGTAGGTGCTGATAGTGCAGGAGTCCAAATTGTGTAGCTGAAAATGCTGCTACCATTTTGCCAATTACTCTTGCCACTTGTCGAATGGTTGGTCGATTGCTTACCATTAAATTGTTGCACATCTGTGCCAATTCTGCTGCTTTACCTTTTGGCAACGTTACAGACATGTGGATTGAGTTAATTGTGAATCCCAGATAGTCCATAGTTGTGGATGGCGTCAACTTAGATTTATCTGGATGTATGACAAACCCAGGGTTTCAAACAATTGTTTGGTAGCTAATACAGCTGATTTAGCCAACTCCATGGTTTTGCCAACTATTAGGATATCATCAAGGTACGCCATGACAATATGTCTTTGTTTCGTTAATGTTGCCAAGGCTGGTTTTAATATCTTGGTAAATAGTCTAAGGCTGATGTCAACCCATTAGGCAACACTTTATACTGCCATAGTTGCCCCATCCAGGTAAATTTTCAGGTATCTGCGATGACCCTTGTGAATGGGTACTGAATAGCAGGCATCTTTTAAATCAATGCCTGCCATAAAGTATCCTTTGGAAATCAGTTGTTTAGCAGTTACAAATGTTTCCATTTTGAAATGTATATACTTAACAAAGGTATTTAGTGAGGTTAAGTCAATGATGATGCGACATCCACCATCTTTTTTGCTTTTGGTAAATATATTTGAGACAAATTCCAAAGGATCATGTTTGGATTTCTCAATGACACCCTTTGTAAGTAACCTCACCAGTTCTGCTTGAGCCTCTAGTTCTCTTTGACTGAGAGGGTAAAGACCCTTTGGGGTACGTGCTGAACTGGTGGCATGTTTTCTTGAATGAACTCTATTTTGTATCCCCGAATACTGTTAAGTATATAACTATCATTCGTGAGACACCTCCTGTTAGTACAGTTCCCCATTTACATGCTGGTAGGAACCAGACCCACCTACCTCCATAGTTATGGTAGTGTTCCTTTCTTCCGTTTGTTCATCCGTCGTTATACTGCTGGATGTACTGCTGATGTACTGCTGATTGGAGGTGGCGCATTTTCCATGGGGTCCGCTCTGGGCCCTGGCCTAAAAAGGCTTTCGGGGATAGTATGCGGACCCCGTGCTTTCACCAGTTACATAAATTTGACCTTGACTGGTGGACGCGGTGGGGTACTGCCTTCTGGTTTTTTGTGTGGGTCTGCTCGTTCCGGGGCCTGCCCTCATGCGGCCAAATGCTTTGGACTCTTCCTCCAGGTCTTTCACTTGTCCTTCCAAATAACAGGATCTGCGGCTCTGAGGCCGGTGTTTTACACAGTCCTGCAAACCTGGGATTGAGGGCAGGTCTTATTCTCTCCTTGCGGAGGTTATTTATCTCATATTGGGTGTAGCACAGCAGAGCCAGAGTGTCTTGCTGGTTTGTGGTCATATCCACCCCATCCACGGAACGAGCATAGGCTGTTATCCCTGTCGTCAGGAGCTTGAGGATTTTAGCTCCTGGTTCCGGATACTCTGTCCCCCCCCCAGATTTGGCTGTTAACAGCCGGTACATTGAGCGAACTGCAGTTTTCCAGCTCTAGTGCCTCATTAAGTACCTGTCTTGTAGGGGTTTGAGGGACAGGTGGTTGATGCTGGCCGCCAGTTTTGGCTCCAATGGCCGCCCTGCTCGTGGTGAAACCACGTAGCGAATCTCCACACCCAGCAGCTCTTCCTGATCCTGTACCCCAAGCGTACTCCCGACATCTTCAGCCAATGACCCCTGTTCCTGACCAGCCCAGCCCTGGTCGCCAACGCTGCCCTGCATTGAGGGGAAAGCGATGGCCAGTGCATTGTAGAGCACTGCTGTGGGAGTGCCTGATCCCCCTGGCGAGACTGCTCTAGCTCCTGAAGCAAGTCTCGCTGGAGCAGTTGCTCCATGAGCCTTTCCATTCGGCTCAGGCGGCTAGCTCTGCCGCTCTAAGGCGGACTCTCCTCATCGGAGTCAGACATAACCGGCCGGTTTTTAAATTTAAAAAAAAAAAAAAACGTTTCCTCCAGCCCGCTGCCGCTCATCAGGCTGCGCTAGCGGGACTGGGCTCGGCTCAGTCTCGATGAGGGTGGACCGCCGCATATACGGTCCAGGTGCCGCCTCTCGCCCCCCACTGATGGAACACTCCCGTTCTGTTGGAGTCGAACGGGGGGCGGTTTTCTTCCTTTGCCGTTCTGCTCATGTTCCCAGTTCCCCTGGAATAGAGAGCAGAGCACAGCTTGCGGATTACGACCTCAGTGTAAGACTTACCTGATGGTCCGCTGTTTAGTTTTCACCGACGTGTAGCGGGAGCGCCTGTACTCCCGGTCGTCGCGGTTGCACTGCGTGAACGCTAATGTCGCGCATGCGTGCTGGACGGGTTCTTCACGTAGTCACTCACATGACTCCGAAGTAAAATCATAGTCGTACAGCCCCATCCCCCCAACTCGTCCGTGCCGACCAGGATATCCCATCTAGGCGAGTCCCATTTGCCCGCGTTTCTCATCGGGTACAGGTAGAGGAGATAGATTTACCCTGGCATCATGTTTAGCATAGACATTGAATGATATAGCATGTAAACACGCCCTTTGGCCCACCGAGTCCACGCTACCATTGATCTGTTCACACTAGTTCTTTGTGGTCTCACATTCTACACATAGGTGGCAATTTTTTTACAGCGGTCAATTAACCTATAAACCCGCACGTCTTTAGCATGTGGGAGGAAACTGGAGCGCCCAGAGAAAACCCAATCGATGACAGGGAGATCGTGCAAACTGCACACAGACATCACCCGAGGTGAGGATCGAACCTGGGTCTCTGGCACTGGGAGGCAGCAGCTCTACCAGCTGTGCCACTGGGCATATCTGCCACATGTGGGCCAAAGAGTTCTGAAGAAAGATCCCGACCCGAAATGCCACCTGTCCATGTTCTCCAGAGATGCTGCCTGACCCGCTGAGTTACTCCAGGACTGTGTCCTTTTATGGGCTGAAGGGCTTGTTGCAGTGCTGTACTGTTCTTTGATCTGAAACATCAAAGAAATAAGGCCTGTTGCAAATGCAGAGCATCTTGTGGCCTTCACCTCCCAGTCCAGGCTGGGTTGTACCAGGGTTTGAGCCTGCAAGCTTACAACATAGATAGATGCAATTATGGGAATATCAGAGAGGTATCATAGAGTCATACAGCATGGGAGCAGGCCCTTTGGCGCAACTAGCCCACACCGACCAACATACACGTCCCACCTGCCTGCGTTTGACCCGTATCCCTCAGGTTCCTATTAAATCTTTCCCCCTTCACCTTAAACCTCTGCCCTCTGGTTCTTGAATCCCCTACTCTGGGAAAAAGACTCTGTGCATCTACCCTACCTATTCCTCTCATGATCTTATATACCTCTTTCCGATCACCTCTCACCCTCCTGCGCTCCAAGGAATAATGTCCTAGCCTGTTCAACCTTTCCCTGTAGCTTGTGTTAGTCAGGCAGCTGTCGGCAGCTTACGGGATGGAGTCGGAAGAGTGAATGAGTTCTAAAGGATGAACTCCTCTCAGGTTTATTTTTATGTCAGGTTAAAAGGTCGCAAGGAAAATCTACCCCTCCGGACTTCATTTACAGATATCAGAAAGGCAGCTGTCCCGCTGTAGGAAGAGGATGGATGAGTCAACACAGGTCGGGCAATTAGCATCAAAGTACCCACCTTGGTGACAGATTGAAAGGATCAGTGTGATGGGAGTGATCTCAAACTGTGGCCCTGTGAAATTTCTCCCTCTCTCTGTTTAATTTCAATCCTGATCTCTTGAGTTTCAAAGACTTGCTCTGACGTAGATTGCTATCTGTTGCTCGGAAGGTGTTTCTCGTGGAAGCAGGTCTCTGTGGCTACCATTTTGTCTGGAGTCGTCAGCCATTTTGTGCTCAGTCAGTCTCCATAAACCACTAATGAGTTCAATGGTTAATTGTCATGAAGTCACTCAGCACGATAACACACCCGACTGCCCAAAACGTCCAAGCTGACCAAGGTCTAAGCTAATCCCACTGCCCATATTTTGCCCATATTCCTCTAAACCTTTCCTATCCACATACCTGTCCGAATATATTTTAAATGTTATTATAGTACCCACCTAAACTACTTCCTCTGGCAGCTCGTTCCATATACCCACCGCCCTCTGCATGTATAACTTGCCCCCCCAGGTTCCTTAATCTTTCCCCTCTCACCTTAAACCTTTATGACCTCTGGTTCTTGATTTCCGTACCTGGCAAAAAGACTGTGCATTCACCCTAATTCCCCTCATGATCTTCTATACACCTCTATAAGATCTCACCCCTCAGCCTCCTGCGCGTCGAGGAATAAAGACCTAGCCTGCCCAACCTCCCCTGTAGCTCAGCTCTTTGATAAACGAGGGAACCGATCTGTTGTCTGCTCTTACTATGTTGCTTTATTGCTAAATGCAAAAAGAATAACCCAACTAAAATAACAGCAATTTGATTTTAGCTATAATAGTTGGCAATGAGAAAACGGGTTGATATTAAGAATCTAGTTGTATCAGGACCCTACGGAAAGACATTATAATATCAGTTTAGTTTATTGTCACATGTACCGAGATACATTGAAAAGCTTTTGTTGCGTGCTGACCGGCCAGTGGAAAGACAATACATGATTACAATCGAGCCTTTTACAGGGTATAGATACATGATAAGGGAAAAACATTTAGTGCAAGGTAAAGCCAGCAAAGTCCAATCAAGGATGGTCCGAGGGTCTCCAATGAGGTAGATAGCAGTTCAGCACTGCTCTCTGGTTGTGGTAGGATGATTCAGTTGCCTGATAACAGCTGGGAAGAAACTGTCCCTGAATCTGGTGAAGTGCATCATATGTGCTACAATGCACGACAATACTAACAATTGTATTCTGCATTCTGTATCTTTCCCTTTGCTCTATTGCACGAGTTTGAACTGGTTGTATCTACGATAGCATGCAAACAAAGCTTTTTCCTGTACCTCGGCAGTGACAATAATAAACCTAAACCTAAACTAATATGGTACAATTGAGTTGCAAACCAATATAAGCACGATTTCAAACCTAAGAAACTGATCTGAACAGAAAAGAGAAACCATGGATCTACTAGCGCAGGTTGGCTGTGGTAGATTGAGAAATTACATTGAAGATGGTTAGCATTTAAAAACAAAGAGAAAACGTGCATCCCGATCTGGTTGAGGTTGACGGAGGAAGGCCCTGCAGGAGACTGGGGCTTACCAAGTTTGGGAGCCGCTCCAGTATACCGAGCGTGCAGGCAGACCGGACTTTGGACTTGTGGAAATGACGCCAAAACACAGTAGCACCTGCATGTGTAAATATGCAAATATAATTTTACTGTGCAGTTACACAAGTGACAAATAAAGCTCCATTGTACTGTTGAACCAAAATATACTTGAAAGCACCAGTAGATAAGGGGGAAAGTAGTCCAATCATCGATTGCAGAAGAAATTAGAGTCAAAGAGAGATACAGTTGGAAGCAGGACCTTTGGCCCAACTTGCTCACACCGGCCTGATATGTCCCAGCTACACTAGTCACACCTGCCTGCATTTGGTCCATATCCCTCCAAACTATCCTATCCATGTGCAGATGTAGGGTGAATGTTGAATCAAGAATTAAATTTGGCATGTAGCAAAGGTAATGCTATGGTTGTTATGGGAGATTTCAACATGCAGGTAGACTGGGAAAATCAGGTTGGTACTGGACCCCAAGAAAGGAAGTTTGTCGAGTGCCTCTGAGAAGGATTCTTAGAGCAGCTTGTACTGGAGCCTACCAGGGGGGAAGCAATTCTGGATTTAGTGTGGTGTAATGAACCGGATTTGATAAGGGAACTCAAGGTAAAGGAGCCATTAGGAGGCAGTGACCATAATATGATGTTTTAATCCACAATTGGAGAGGGAGAAGGTAAAATCACAAGTGTCAGTATTACAGTTGAGCAAAGGGGACTATGGATGCATGAGGGAGGAGCTGGCCAAAGTTGACTGGAAATTGACCCTAGCAGAGATGACAGTGGAACAACAATGGCAGGTATTTCTGGGAATAATACAGAAGGTGCAGGATCAGTTCATTCCAAAGAGGAATAAAGATTCTAAGGGGAGTAAGAGGCGACCGTGGATGACAAGGGAAGTCAAGAACTACAAAAATAAAAGAGAAGTATAATATAGCAAAGATGAGCGGGAAGCCAGAGTTTTGGTGAACTTTTAAAGAGCACAGAAGGTAACTAAAAAGGCAATACGGGGAGAAAAGATGAGGTACGAAGGTAAGCTAGCCAATGAATATAAAGGAGGAAGTAGAAGCTTCTTTAGGTATGTGAAGAGGACAAAAATAATTAAGACAAATGAGGGTTCCTGGAAGACATAAACAGGTGAATTTATTATGGAGAACAAGGAAATGGCAGACGAGTTGAACTGGTACTTTGGATCTGTCTACACTAAGGAAGACACAAACAATCTCACAGATGTACTAGTGGCCAGAGGACCTAGGGTGACAGAGGAACTGAATGAAATCCACATTAGGCAGGAATTGGTGTTGGGTAGACTGATGGGACTGAAGGCTGATAAATCCCCAGGGCCTGATGGTTTGCATCCCAGGGTACTTAAGGAAGTGGCTCTAGAAATCATGGACACATAGGTGATAATTTTCCAATGTTCTATAGATTCAAGATCAGTTCCTGTGGATTGGAGGGTTGCTAATGTTATCCCACTTTTTAAGAATTATAGACCAGTTAGCCTGACATTGGTGATGGGGAAGATGCTGGAGTCAATTATAAAAGATGAGATAGCCGCACATTTGGATAGCAGTAACAGGATCGGTCCGAGTCAGCATGGATTTACGAAGGGGAAATCATGCTTGACTAATCTTCTGGAATTTTTTGAGGATATAACTGGGAAAATGGACAAGGGAGAGCCAGTGGATGTAGTGTACATGGACTTTCAGAAAGCCATTGATAAGGTCCCACATAGGAGATTAGTGGACAAAATTAGAACGCATGGTATTGGGGGTAGAGTGCTGACATGAATAGAAAATTGGTTGGCAGACAGGAAACAAAGAATAGGGATTAATGGGTCCCTTTCAGAATGGCAGGCAGTGACCAGTGGGGTACCGCAAGGTTCGGTGCTGGAACCGCAGCTATTTACAATATTCATTAATGATTTAGATGAAGGGATTAAAAGTAACATTAGCAAATTTGCAAAGCTGGGTGGCAGTGTGAACTGTGAGGAGGATGCTATGAGGATGCAGGGTGACTGGGACAGTTGGGTGAGTGGGCAGATGCATGGCAGAAGCAGTTTAATGTGGATAAATGTGTGGTTATCCACTTTGGTGGCAAGGATAGGAAGGCAGGTTATTATCTGAATGGTGTCAAGTTGGGAAAAGGGGAAGTGGAACGAGATCTGGGTGTCCTTGTATGTCAGTCACTGAAAGTAAGCATGCAGGTACAGCAGGCAATGAAGAAAGGTAATGGCATGTAGGCCTTCATAACAAGAGGAGTTGAGTATTGCAGCAAAGAGGTCCTTCTGCAGTTGTACAGGGCCCTGGTGAAACTACACCCGGAATATTGTGTGCAGTTTTGGTCTCCAAATTTGAGGAAGGAAATTCTTGCTATTGAGGGAGTGCAGCATAGAATCACAAGGTTAATTCCCGGGATGGCGGGACTGTAATATGGTCAAAAAATGGAGCGACTGGGCTTGTGTACTCTGGAATTTAGAAGGATGAGAGGGAATCTTATTGAAACATATAAGATTATTAAGGGATTGGACACGCTAGAGGCAGGAAACATGTTCCTGATGTTGGGGGGAGTGCAGAAACAGGGGCCACAGTTTAAGAATAACGGTTAGGCCATTTAGAACAGAGATGAGGAACATCATTTTCACCCAGAGAGTTGTGAATCTGTGGAATTCTCTGGCTCAGAAGGCAGCGGAGGCCAATTCTCTGGATGCTTTCAAGAGAGAGCTAGATGGAGCTCTTAAAGGTAGCGGAGTCAGGGGATATGGGGAGAAGGCAGGAACGGGGTACTGATTGTGGATGATCAGCCATGATCACAATAAATGGCGGTGCTGGCTCGAAGGGCCGAATGGCTTACTCCTGCACCTATTGTCTATTGTCTACCTATCTAACTGTTTCTTAAACAATGGGATAGTCCCTGCCTCAACTACCTCCTCTGGCAGCTCGCTTCATACACCCACCACCCTTTGAGTGAAAAACGTACCCCTCAGATTCCTGTTAAATCTTTTCCAGCCCAATTTGCCCTCGCCAACCAAGATGCCCATCTGCCCATAGTTTAGAGATACAGCGCTGAAACAGGCCCTTCGGCCCACCGAGTCTGCACTGACCAGCGATCCCTGCACATTATCACTATCCCACATGACGGACAATTTTTACATTTATACCAAGCCAATTAACCTACAAACCTGTACATCTTTGGAGTGTGGGAGGAAAAATCCCACGCAGGTCACGGGGAGAACGTACAAAGTCTGCACAGACAGCACCCGTAGTCACGATCGAACCCGGGTCCCTGGCGCTGTAAGGCGGCATCTCTACTTCTGCGCCACTGTGCCGCGCAACAATAGTAAGCCAGGTGGAGGATGTACTTCTGAAGGTTCAGAGGGCAACCTTGCTTGGGAGGAAGTGGGAGGAGAGGTCAAGAGAAAGGCAAACGTTTGAGGTTTTTCTGCAAAGAAGGACAGAGATTCAGAGGCACATCTGATCCACTTGACTAATGACCCGGTGATCTATGATGTTTGGTGGCCAGTCCAGCAGATCAAAGGGTTGCCTCCTGTCCTGACGAACACAACTCTCCCTCAGCGTTTCTTCAAGTCCCACCTCCCTCCGGGTTTCGGGTCTCACTTTACTTTTGTCAGCAGGCTAAGTAAGCAACTGTTTATTGACTCTCCCCACCGCTTTTATTCTCCGCAAGGTTTGGGTTACCTGAACCTTTGGAGAAGTCTCAGCATTGCAGTGAAAGCGTGAGAGAGCTTATTTCTTTAAAGAGGAATAAAGCTGTTCCTCATATCCTCCAGTGTTTACTGCATGGTTTCAGCCACACAGCAAACTCCTCCGACCCTTTGAAACCCCATCCCCTCTCCAATAACTCATGCTAGATCTCACACAAATCCTAATGGAAAATATTTTTTCATTTTCTTATTCACAGGCAAGGTCCCTCAACCATAAGACATTCAGAGCAGAATCAGGCTATTTGTCAAATTAGTCAAACTAAGTCAAATTCGCCATTTGACATGATATGATACGATAATGATACGATACGATGCGATAGAACTTTATTTTTCCCAGGAGGGAAATTCAATCATGGCTGATCTATTTTTCCCTCTCAACCCCATTCTCCTGCCTTCTGCCCATAACCTTTGACACCCTTACTAATCAAGAACCTTTCAATCTCCGCATGAAGAATACCCAATGATTTGCCTCCACCGCCATCTGTGGCAATGAATTCCACAGATTCACCTCCATCTAAAGAAATTCCTCCTCAATTGTTATCAATAAGTACAATATCGGGGGCCCGATGACTCAGACTCAAGGTATCTCTAAAGTCTAAAGGCAGTAACAAAATTGCTGCACAATTACAGGTTGTCACGCCTTTCAATATTTAGATTTAGGTTCAGGTTTATATTGTCAGGTGTACTGAGCTAGAATGAACAGTGTTGTTATGCATGCAATTCAAACATCAGATAACACTATACATAAATACAATCAAACTCAAGTACAATAGGTTAGAGCAAAGGGGAAGATATAGAGTGCAGAACGTAGCTCTTATGGGGCTGTCCCACTGTACGAGCTAATTCAAGAGTTCTCCCGAGTTTCCCCTGATTCGAACTCGGAGAATACGGTAATAGCCGCTCATAGGTACTCGGGGCTCTCGTGGACATTTTTCAACATGTTGAAAAATCTTCACGAGTCTTCCGAGCTTACCGCGTTTCCCGAGTACCTGCCGTTAGCGTTACAAGCTGCTAAGAGACGTCCCGAGCTGCGACGTACCCGCTACGTACATTCTACGTACTTCCACCAGTTTGATTTTCGGTTAAACTCGGGAGAGCTCTTGAATTAGCTCGTACAGTGGGACAGCCCCATCAGCATTGTAGCGCATCAGGTCCATTGACAAATTCCAATGTCCACTATGGGGTAGAGGTGAATCGGACGGTGCTCTAGCTAATGGAAGGACTGTTCAGAACCCTAATAACAGAGGGGTAGAAGTTGTTTCTGAGTCTGGTGGTGCGCGCTTTCAAGCTTCTGTACCCTCTGCCCGATGGGAGCAGGGAGAAGAAGGAATGATAGGACAGGTTTACATGGAAATTAATGGTTTAAAGGGATATGGGCCAAATGTGGACAGTGGGACTGGCGTAGATGGGTCATCTTGGTTGGCATGGGCTTCTGGAAGGACTGTTCAGAAGCCGGATAACAGAGGGGAAACATACATATCGTCCTTATCAGTGGTGGAAATGATTTCAAGAATATCCTTCACTGGAGAACTGGATTGGAAAAATTGTTGATGGGCAAAAAGGTTGAGAGCTTATCAAAGGCAGTGAGGCAGTCAGTGCTCTCTGCAAGGCGACTCTATCATTGGTGAAAATGTCCTCAACCCCATCCACATTGGGTCACAACCCTGGTGACAATCTAGTCAGGAAAGGCTTTGGAAAGGCCATCCAATACCGAGGAACATCAATGCTTTTGGAGCAGATGAAACAGACTGAAGAAAGGTCTCGACCTGAAATGCCAACTATTCCTTCTATCCATAGATGCTGCCTGACCCGATGAGTTACTCCAGCATTTTGTGTCTTTCTTCGGTTCAAACATCTGCAGTTCCTTCCTAGAACAATCAATAGGTTGGGTTTGTGTTGTGGCCTGGGCTGCGTCCACAATTCGCTGCAATTTCTGCGGTCCTGGATGAGCTGTTCCCAAACCAAGCTGTGATGCATCCTGATATAATGCTTTCTATGGTGCATCTGTAAAACAGCTTCTTAAGCTCTGCCATCGGGTTTCTGAATCGTCATAAGGTCACAAGGTCATAAGTGATAGGAGCAGAATTAGGCCATTTGGCCCATCAAGTCTACTCCGTCATTCAATCATGGCTGATCTGTCTCTCCTTCCTAGCCCCATTCTCCTGCCTTCTCCCCATAACCTCTGACCCATACTAATCACGAAACTATTCAATCTCTGCCTTAAATATATCCACTGACTTCGCCTCCACAGTCATCTGTGGAAAGAATTACACTGATTCACCACCAACTGACTAAAGAAATTCCTTCTCATCTCCTTCCTAAAAAGAACATCCTTTAATTCTGAGGCTATGACCTCTAGTCCTAGACTCTCCCACTAGTGGAAATATCCTCTCCACATCCACCCTATCCAAGCCTTTCACTATTCTGTACGTTTTAATGAGGTCCCCCCTCATTCTTCTAAACTCCAGCGAGTACAGGCCCAGTGCCGACAAACGCTCATCATAGGTTAACCTATTCATTCCTGGGATCATTCTTGTAAACCTCCTCTGGACCCTCTCCGGAGCCACTGGAGATGTCAGATGTGAGGAGCAAGGGCTCCTCACATCTGCTCCAGATGTGAGGAGCAAGGTGAACCTGGGTAATGTCTCCAGCACCTTCAAGGTTGGGCGCACCCGGGACACAAAGGTGGCCGGGCGAGGAGAGGAGAGGAGAGGAGAGGGACGTCGGTTCACGGGCTGAGCCGGTCGAGAGTGATGGAGGAAGGCACTGCAGGAGCCTTGGGCTCACCTGGATCGGGAACCGCTCCAGTAGAATGAGCACGCGGGCGGACCGGACTTTGTAAACGGCGCCATAACAAGGCGGCGCCTGCACGTGTAAATGTGCAAAAATAATTTCACTGTGCAGTTGTGAGTGTAACAAATAAAACACCGTTGAAGAATTGAACATAATAAACCGAAACTTGTAAAGTCATCTGATGCTCGGGCTTTTGTTGCCATGGGATCTTCCAAGTCGCCCTGAGAGCCTTGGTTCGTTGGCTGGGAATGCGCGGAAACAGGACGGGTTGATGTTTGCTCTTGGAGAGAGAGGGAGAGCCGTGTAAGCTTCGGGGAGGCTTTGATTTCACTGATAGGGACTGGAGTGTGAAGGAAGGTCTTGGATCTGGAGCAGGTGTTGAAGGAGCAGTCAGTCAGCTGTAGATAAACTAACCATCCACTGCCACTGACCCATCGTACCGCCATCCTCTGTGTGACAGGGAGAACACTTTAAAACTGCATTGATATTATCGCTGGTTTTAGTTGTACTGCACTGATAAGAAGGATGAGGGGGCACGTCATTGAAACTTACCGAATAGTGAAAGGCCCGGATAGAGTGGATGTGGAGAGGATGTTTCCTCCAGTGGGGGAGTCTAGGACCTGAGGTCATAGCCTTAGAATAAAAAGGATGTACCTTTAGAAAAAGGATGAGGAGGAATTTCTTTAGTCAGAGGGTGGTGAATCTGTGGCATTCATTGTCACAGACGGCTGTGGAGGCCGTGACAATGGATATTTTTAAGATTGACAGATTCTTGATTAGTACGGGTGTCAGGGGTTATGGGGAGAAGGCTGGAGAATGGAATTGAGGGGGAAAGATAGTTCAGCCATTTTATTCATGATGGAGTGGACCTGATGGGCTGAATGGCCTGATTCTGCGACTGGAACTTATGAACTTATACATGCAATGTTATTTAATGAAGGAAGCTTACTCAGTACCGGAGAAATCAGGTCCTGGTACCGAAGCTGCACTGGCCAGGCTGACCACTGACATTGATTAGAATCTCCGCCAAATCTGTTATCTAACAAATGGCCTAGTGGTGCAGCTGGTAGAAGCGGCACAGCGGCCGAGTTGCTGTCTTACAGCGCCAGAGACCTGGGTTTGATCCTGACTATGGGTGCTGTCTGTACATCCAACGATGTGCAGGGTTTGTAGGTTAATTGGCTCCTGTAAATGTTTCCCAGTGCCTAGGATGTGAAACTAGGATAACATCGAACTAATGTCGGGGTGATTGTCGGAGGGCGCAGACTAGATGGGCCGAAGGGCCTGTTTCAAAACTCCATCTCTAAACTAAACGAAACTGCCGCCTCACATCGCCAGACATCTGGGTTCGATCATGAACTCGGGTGCTGTCTTCGTGGAGTTTGCACATTCCCCCTGTGACTGCGTGGGTTTCCCTCGGGTGCTCTGGATTCCTGCCACATCCCAAAGACAATGCGGGTTTGTATATTAATTAGCTACTGTAAAAATTGCCCCTTGTTTTCTTGGAGTGGATGTGAAAGTGGAATAACATAGAATTGCTGTGGTGTGCATATGGACCTAATGGATCGAAGGCCCTGTTTACATGCTGTGTCTCATAGAGTCATACAGCATGGAAACAGGCACATCAGCCCCACTTGCCCAAGAAGCCCCATCTACTCCATCCATATCCCTCTGAACCTGTCCAAATGTCCTTTAAATGTTGTTATAGTACCTGCCTCAACTACCTCCTCTGGTCGCTTGTTGTATATACCCACCACTCTGTTAAAATGTTGCCCCTCAGATACGTATTAAATCTATCTCCTCACATGTTAAACCTACATCCTCGGATTCTTGGTTCCCCAACTCCCCATACAAAAGACTGTATATTAACCATATCTATTGCCCTGGTGATCTTATACACCTTTATCAGATCACTCCTCAGTCTTCTGCACTCCGAGGATTAAAATCCTCACCTGCCCAGCGTCTCCTTGTACCTCTGGCCCTCAAGTCCTGACAACATCCTCGTAAATCTTCTCTGCACTCTTTCTAGCTTTACAGCTCCCTATTGCAGAGTGACCCAAAACTGAGCCCAATACTCCAAATGTGGTCTCGCCAACGTCTTGTACAACCAACATGGCATCCCAGCTTCCCTACTCAATACCGTGACTGATCAAAGTGGCGAATGTACCGAAAGCCTTCTTCTTCACCACCCTAGTGACACCACGTTCAAGGAACTGTATACCTGCAATCCTAGATCCCTCTGCTCTCCAACACTCCCCAGAGCCCTGCCATTCACTGTGAAGACCCTGCGCTGGTTTGACTTCCCAAAATAGAACACCTTGCACTTATCTGCATTAAACTCCATTAACCATTCCTCAGCCCATCTGACCACCTCTAAACTAAAGCAGTGGTCGTTTTAACGTGTCAGTAATGTTAACTACTCAGTATTCTTTGGGCATTTTTCGATATCGTTCTCGTAGGGACTCTTTAGTCCTGCAAAGTACAGTGAAGATACATAGGAAGGAACTGCAGATGCTGGTTTGCACTGAAGATAGACACAAAAAGCTGGAGTAACTCAGCGGGTCAGGCAGCATCTCTGGAGAAAAGGAATAGGTGACGTTTCAGGTTCAGTTCAGTTCAGTTTACTTTATTGTCACGTGTACCGATGTACAGTGAAAAGCCTTTTGTTGCGTGCTACCCAGTCAGCAGAAAGACAATACATGATTGCAATCAAACAATTTACAGTGTACAGATACATGATAAGGGAATAACCTTTAGTGCAAGCTAAAGCCAGCAAAGTCCAGTCAAGGATAGTCCGAGAGACATCAAAGAGGTAGATAGTAGTTCAACACTGCTCTCTGGTTGAGATAGGATGCTTCAATTGACTGATAACAGCTGGGAAGCAACAGTCCCTGATTTCTAGGGGTGTGCGTTTTCACAATTCTATACCTTTTGCCTGATGGGAGAGGAGAGAACAAGAGGATTTGAGTATAGGAGCAAAGAGGTCCTTCTGCAATTGTACAGGGCCCTGCTGAGACACCACCTGGAGTATTGTGTGCAGTTTTGGTCTCCTAATTTGAGGAAGGACATTCTTACTATTGAGGGAGTGCAGCGTAGGTTCACCAGTTAATTCCCGGGTTGGCGGGACTGTCATATGCTGAGAGAATGGAGCGACTGGGTTTGTATAGAATGGAGCAAATGGGCCAGATAGGCTGCATCCCAGAGTACTTAAGGAAGTAGCCCCAGAAATAGTGGATGCATTAGTGATAATTTTTCAAAACTCTTTAGATTCTCGAGTAGTTCCTGAGGATTGGAGGGTAGCTAATGTAACCCCACATTTTAAAAAGGGAGGGAGAGAGAAAACGGGGAATTACAGACCAGTTAGTCTAACATCGGTAGTGGGGAAACTGCTAGAGTCAGTTATTAAAGTTGGGATAGCAGCACATTTGGAAAATGGTGAAATCATTGGACAAAGTCAGCATGGATTTATGAAAGGTAAATCATGTCTGACGAATCTTATAGAATTTTTCGAGGATGTAACTAGTAGAGTGGATAAGGGAGAACCAGTGGATGTGTTATATCTGGACTTTCAGAAGGCTTTCGACAAGGTCCCACATAAGAGATTAGTATACAAACTTAAATACCACACGGTATTGGGGGTTCAGTATTGATGTGGATAGAGAACTGGCTGGCAAACAGGAAGCAAAGAGTAGGAGTTAACGGGTCCTTTTCAGAATGGCAGGCAGTGACTAGTGGGGTACCGCAAGGCCCAGTGCTGGGGCCCCAGCTATTTACAATATATATTAATGATTTGGACGAGGGAATTGAATGCATCATCTCCAAGTTTGAGGATGACCCGAAGCTGGGGGGGCAGTGTTAGCTGTGAGGAGGGTGCTAGGAGGCTGCAAAATGATGGGTAGGCTGGGTGAGTGGGCAAATGCATGGCAGATGCAGTATAATGTGGATAAATGTGAGGTTATCCACTTTGGTTGCAAAAACAGGAAAGTAGACTATTACCTGAATGGTGGCCGATTAGGAAAAGGGGAGATGCAACGAGACCTGGGTGTCATGGTACACAAGTCATTGAAAGTAGGCATGCAGGTGCAGCAGGCAGTGAAGAAAGCAAATGGTATGTTAGCATTCATAGCAAAAGGATTTGAGTATAGGAGCAGGGAGGTTCGACTGCATTTGTACAGGGTCTTGGTGAGACCACACCTGGAGTATTGCGTACAGTTTTGGTCTCCTAATCTGAGGAAGGACATTCTTGCAATAGAGGGAGTACAGAGAAGGTTCACCAGACTGATTCCTGGGATGTCAGGACTTTCATATGAAGAAAGACTGGATAGACTCGGCTTGTACTCGCTAGAATTTAGAAGATTGAGGGGGGATCTTATAGAAACTTACAAAATTCTTAAGGGGTTGGACAGGCTAGATGCAGGAAGATTGTTCCCGATGTTGGGGAAGTCCAGAACAAGGGGTCACAGTTTAAGGATAAAGGGGAAATCTTTTAGGACTGAGATGAGAGTGGTGAATCTCTGGAATTCTCTGCCACAGAATGTAGTTGAGGCCAGTTCATTGGCTATATTTAAGAGGTAGTTAGATGTGGCCCTTGTGGCTAAAGGGATCAGGGGGTATGGAGAGAAAGCAGGTACAGGATACTGAGTTGGATGATCAGCCATGATCATATTGAATGGCGGTGCAGGCTCGAAGGGCCGAATGGCCTACTCCTGCACCTATTTTCTATGTTTCTATGTTTCTATGTATTCACTGGAATTTATGAGAGGGGATCTTATAGAAACATATACAAATTATTAAGGGATTGGACACTCTAGAGTCCAGAACCAGGGGCCACAGTTTATGGGCATTTAGAACTGAGATGTGGAAAAACTTTTTCACACTGAGAGTAGTGAATTTGTGTAATTCTCTGCCTCAGAAGGCAGTGGAGGTCGATTCACTGGATGCAATCAAAAGAGAGTTAGATAGAGCTCTTCGCACTAGCGGAATCAAGGGGTATGGGGAGAAGGCAGGAGCGGGGAACTGATTGTGGATGATCAGCCATTATCACATTGAATTTAAGACTGAGGTGAGAAAAAGTTTTTCACCCAGAGAGTTGTGAATTTATGGAATTCCCTGCCACAGAGGGCAGTGGAGGCCAAATCACTGGATGGATTTAAGAGAGAGTTAGATAGAGCTCTAGGGGCTAGTGGTGTTAAGGGATATGGGGAGAAGGCAGGCACGGGTTATTGATAGGGGACGATCAGCCATGATCACAATGAATGGCGGTGCTGGCTCGAAGGGCCGATTGGCCTCCTCCTGCACCTATTTTCTATGTATCTATATATCTATATCTAAGAGGGAGTGGCCAGGGTCCGACCTTATTATGCTGCTGGCCTTGCTGAGGCAGCGTGAGGTATAAATGGAATCAATGGAAGGTAGGTTGGTTCGTGTGATGGCCTGGGGCGCATCCACAGTTCACTGCAATTTCTTACCGTCCCAAACCAGGCTGTGATGCATCCTGATAAAATGCTTTCCATGGTGCATCTGCAATGGATGGTGAGAGTTGTAGGGAGATGCCGAATTTCCCAAGCTTCCTAAGTCAAGACCATTCTTCAGACTGCTGAGTTAGTCCAGCTTTTTGTGTTGGTGTAAAGGACAGATTGTCACCTTGTCGTGGTGAAGAAGCTTATGTGGTCCTGAGATCCTGAAAGCGATGCCGCCTGGAGCTGTGCTGACAAAGGTCCCTGACAAAGAGCAATCCAACCAAGACCTCAACGGTGGAACAGGCAGAGGATGATGGCTGACCTTAGTGGTGCGTCACAATGGCTGGGAAGTCGGATGAAGGCTGCAGCAGAAAAGGGTCTCTGGTCGTCTTGGACTCCATGCCACTGGATCCTGACCCAGATCTGTCAAGGACCGTGGGGTGGCTGTCTGTGCTCCAGTCTCCCCACGTTAAACAAAGTCACGCACAGGTGTCCTCCCAAAAGAGGACAGTCATACTCGTTTCGAGTGACCGCCGATGATGAAGAGACAGCCTCATTGATATAGATGTCGAGTCGCACCCTGTAGAGATCAGATCACCTACATTTTCATTCAAATCATTTATATATATATATATATATATATATATCACAAACAAGAGAGGACTCAGCAATTGTCTTTCTTGTTTTTTTGCATCGAAAATAATTTATTCAATTACGATACAAATTAACACAAAACAAAACCGCCACCACCATAATACAAAATCACCAAATTATCTAAGACACTACATTTTCAAATAGTGTAACACAATCCTTATTGAGGATGCATTCCACCCCCCGCGGTTCCCAGCGGTCCCAGAAATCCCCCAGGGCGCCCATGGATAGCGCGTAGTCCCTCTCTAAAATTCACCCGGGCACGGACGTAACCCCGGAAAAAGCGTCAGGCAGCCGGCTTGGGCAGAGCCTTCTTCCACCTGGCGCCGTGACTCGCTGATGGCCAGCTTGGCCAGGCCTATGAGCAACCCAACCGGGACATCTTCAGACCTCTCCCCTACGCACGTGGTGTCTAAAGATGGTGGTTGTGAAGTGTAGCCAGAAGGCAAGGAGCAGCCTCTTTAGGTATTGGAACAGCGGCTCAATTGTCTTTCTGGCACACCACTGGTCAGAAAGTCTCCAGTCAGGAAAATTCTTCTCCAGCACCCACCCTATTATTGTTTGTTTTGTTTGTTGCACTGTTATTGATTATCTTTGTGTGTGTACGTATGTGTGAGTGTGTGTGTGTGACCCTTTTTCAGACTGGTTAGGGATAAGGGAAACGAGAGATATAGACGATGATGTAGAGAGATAAAGAACAATGAATGAGCGATATGCAAAAAAGTAACGATGATAAAGGAAACAGGCCATTGTTAGCTCTTTGTTGGGTGAAAACGAGAAGCTGGTGCGACTTGGGTGGGGGAGGGATAGAGAGAGAGGGAATGCCGGGGCTACCTGAAGTTAGAGAAATCAATATTCATCCCACTGGGCTTTGTGAGTATGTGTATATATACACACACTGAACTTTTTTTTCCTCTCTTGTTTATTATATTGTACACAGAGTACTATGTTTATCTATTCCGTTGTGCTGCTGCAAGTAAGAATTTCATTGTTCTATCTGGGACATATGACAATGAAACACCTTTGACCCTCTGTGTTCAACCAATGTTCAAGCCAATTTGTGTTCAACTTACCTTAATCTTCTGGACCGGCATACAATAAGGGATCTGGTCAAATTCTTTACTAAAGTCCGAGTGGACAACATCCACTGCCCCACCCACATCAATTGTCCTTGTCACTTCTTCAGAAGGCTCAATCAAATTTGTGAGACAGTTCCTGCCCTCTCCCCCACCACCCCCCACCATATTGTCACGTGTACCAAGGTACCATGAAAAGTTTTTTGTTGCATGCTAACCAGTCAGTGAAAAGAGTTACAATAATGCTGTCGACATTGTGCAGACGAACTGTGTAGGAAGGAACTGCAGATGCTGTTTTAAACCGAAGATAGACACAAAATGCTGGAGTAACTCAGCAGGACAGGCAGCAACTCTGGAGAGAAGGAATGGGTGACATTTCGGGTCGAGACCCTTCTTCAGACCGAGTGCCAGGGGAGAGGGCGATACAGAGATAAGGAAGTGTAAGGTGTGAAAATGAGACATCAAAGGGGGATGAAGTTCAAGGAGCATGTAGATTAAATCATTGTTCGCTGATGCAGGTAATGTGCAGATACAGGACAAAGGGTATAATGTTCAGTGGAAGAAAAAGTCCAGTCCGATTAAAGATAGTTTGAAGGTCTCGAGTGTGGTAGACAATAGCTCAGGACCGCTCTCTACTTAGAGGTAGTCGATAGTTGAAGAAACAAGGAACTGCGGATGCCGGTTTATAAAATAAGATTCAAAGTGCTGAAATAACTCGGCAGGTCACGTGGTATCACTGGAGAACATGGACATGGATAAGAATAAGGGGTAGGTCATTTAAAACGGAGATGAGAAAAAAAAATGTCACCTAGAGAGTTGGGAATCTGTGGAATCCTCTGCCTCAGAAGGCAGTGGAGGCCAATTCACTGGATGCATTCAAAAGAGAGTTAGATAGAGTTCTTAATGATAGTGGAGTCAAGGGATATGGGGAGAAGGCAGGAATGGGGTACTGATTGTGGATGATCAGCCATGATCACAATGAATGGCGGTGCTGGCTCGAAGGGCCGAATGGCCTACTCCTGCACCTATTGTCTATTGTCTATGTTTCAGGACGGGACCCTTCTTCAGACTGATTGTTGGGCAGGGCGGGGTGGGGGGGGGGGGTGGTTAGCAGGAAGAGAGGAGGTGGACAGAATTTTGTGTTGGGTTTGCTGGTAGCGTTCACAAGCCCAAAATTAACCATTTTATAATTGCCCTTTTGCTGTCATGTATGTTTCAGACTCACAACATTACATAAAAATAAACCTCCAAAACTCCAGAAGGATTGCTGCATTTTCCTATCTGGTCTGAAGGTGGTGTTAACCTGAAGCCCTGCAAACTATTCTCCTCAGTTTCTCGATCGAGGCTTTAATTTTAGTTCAGTTTTATTATTGCCATGTGTGCGATATGATATGATACGATAGAACTTTATTTATCCCATGAGGGAAAATGATCAGCCAACAGTCACAAAAACACAAAATGCATGAAATATGAAATTAAAGTGACGAGTGGAAAGGATTGGGGAATTGCAAAGATCTGTGAGGGGGATCAGGGGGAAGGGGGTCAGTCTACAGTTGTTGTACAGTTTGATAGCCACAGGGTAGAAGAGGATCTCCTGTGGCGTTCTGTCCTGCATCTTGGTGGAACTAGTCTGTTGCTGAAGGTGCTCCTCAGGTTGACCAGTGTGTCATGGAGGGGGTGAGCTGTATTGTCCAGGATGCTCTGCAGTTTGAGGAGCATCCTCTCCTCCAAGACCACCTCCCATGAATCCAACTCCGCCCCCAGGATGGAGCCAGCCTTCCTGATGAGTTTGTTGATCCTATTGGCGTCCGCAGCCTTCGCCCTGCTGCCCCAGCACACGGCAGCAAAGAAGATAGCGTCGGCTACCACCGATTGGTACCACTGAGGTACAGTGAAAAGCTTTTGTTTGCATGCTACCCAGTCAGATAAAAGACTATACATGATTAGATTCAATCCACCCACAAGGCATGGATAAAAATGATAAAGTATACAAACATTCAATGCAAGATATAGCTCATCCCCAGTACCTGAAAAAATAGGTTATCTAGACATGAACTCATTACTTCAAGGGAGGCACAGTGGGGCAGCTGATAAAGTTGCTGCCTCACAACGCCAGACCCTGCGGGTTTGATCCTGACATCGGGTTGCTGCCTGTGTCGGAGTTTGCCCATCTCCACACACTAACACTATCCTGCACATTTAAGGCAGAGATGGATAGATTCGGTCCACAATAACCAACCTGACCTCCCAGTGGCTCAGCACTTCAACTCCCCCTCCCATTCCGTATCCGGACCTCTCTGTCCTGGGTCTCCTCCATGGCCAGAGCGAGCAACACCGGAAATTGGAGGAACAGCACCTCATATTCCGCTTGGGGAGTCTGCATCCTGGGGGCATGAACATTGAATTCTCCCTATTTTGTGTTAGCCCATGCTGGCTCCTCCCTTTCCTCAGCCCTCGGGCTGTCTCCTCCCATCAGTCCTTTCCTTTCTCCCCCCCACCTCCCATCAGTCTGAAGAAAGGTTTCGGCCCGAAACGTTGCCTATTTTCTTCGCTCCATAGATCGCTGCTGCACCCGCTGAGTTTCTCTCCAGCATTTTTGTGTACCTTGGATGGATTCTTGATTAGTACGGGTGTCAGGGGTTATGGGGAGAAGGCAGGAGAATGGTGAAGTAGACTTGATGGGGCCGAACGGCCTAATTCTGATCCTATCATTCATGATCTACACACACTAGGGACAATTATACGCAAGCCAATTATTTTACAAACCTGTACGTCTTTGGAGTGTGGGAGGAAACCGGAGCACCCGGAGAAAACCCACACGGTACAAATTCCGTACAGACAGCACCCGTGGTCAGGATGGAACCCGGGTATCTGGTGCTGGGAGGCAGCAACTCTACCGCTGCGCCACCGTATGTGCATATCTCCATGGAGATAAATAATATTTGAAAGATTATGAGGAAGTGGCGTATAGATCAGCCATGATGATATTGGGGTTAAATCGCCTACTCCTGCGTAGATGATCGTGGGGGAGGAGGGGAAGACAATGGGGACCCGGCGTGGGGGGGGCGGCCGTGAGGGGCGGTGGGGGAACAAAGGGTGACCCGGTGTGGGGGAGGGGAGGGGGACACTCTAGTGTAGAATCCGCTGCCCAGGGGATAAGCCTGTTTTCGTTCGTTCGTTCGTTTGTTTGTTCCAATGAAGCAGCCAGACAACAGTCGCTTGACTTTTTCTTTTTTAATTTAATTTTAAGTTCAGGTTTTCATGTACCTTGTGTGTTGTGACTGTTGGCAGACGAATTTCCCTCGGGGGATGAATAAACTATCGTATTGTATCGTATTTTCCCGTGTAATTCAAAAGGACTACTCAGATAGCAAAGCAATACGTCATAAGGTCATAAGGTCATAAGTAATAGGAGTAGATTTAGGCCATTCGGCCCATCAAGTCTACTCCGCCATTCAATCAGCTTATCCTCCAGTTCCTGAGCAACTCCTGAGGGAGTTCCAGCTTCCCCCCACCGCCCTTGCTACACTATATTCCATCTGCCACTTCTCTGCCCACTCTCCCAACCTGTCCAAGTCCTTCTGCAGAGTCCCTGATTTTTCTACACTACCTGTCCCTCCACCTATTTTCTATCATCTGCAAACTTGGCCACAAAGCCTTCAATTCCCTCGTCCAAATCTTTAATATACAATTTAATAAATATGTTAATATAGGTGAAGGGTTCAGATCAAGAAAAACATACTAAGAAAGGGCTTGGAGGAAGGAACTGGAGAAGCCGGCTTATACCAAAGATAGACATAAAATGCGGGAGTAACTCAGCGGGTCGGGCAGCATCTCTGGAGAAAAGGAATAGGAGGATATTCCTTTCTCTCCGGAGATGCTGCCTGATCCACTGAGTTACTCCAGCCTTTTGTGTCTATCAAGAGGGAGTTAGATTTAGCTCTTAGGGCTAAAGGAATCAAAGGATATTGGGAAAAAGCAGGAACGGGGTACTGATTTTAAATAATCAGCCATGATCATATTGAATGGCGGTGTTGGCTCGAAGGGAAGAATGGCCTACTCCTGCACCTATTGACAAACTGTACACTGCAAGGGCCAGGAAGCGAGCCGGTAAGATCATCTCTGACCCCTCTCACCCTGGCCACAAACTCTTTGAATCACTTCCCTCTGGAAGGCGACTCCGGACTGTCAAAGTCGCCACAGCCAGACATAAAAACAGCTTTTTTCCACGAGTAGTAGCTCAACTCAATAACCAAACATCTGTAGCCTCCTTTTGCTCTGGTATTTTATTTAATTCACATGTTTAATCAATAATGTTTTATTATTAATGTTTAATGTTTTATGTGTCATTTCTAACTGTCACTGTATGTCATGTTGTCAGGCGGAGCACCAAGGCAAATTCCTTGTATGTGAATATACTTGGCCAATAAACTTATTAACATTCATTCATTCATTCATTCATTCATGTTCCCTAACAGAGGGTTTGCTGCACAACAGCTCCACACTGTGACCAGGGACAGTACTGCAGCTCGCTTGATCTCAACAGCAGCCTCGCAGGAACAAGAGGACACAAAGTGCTGGAGGAGCTCTGTGTGCCAGGCATAAATTGTATATTGGGTGGGGGGGTGGGGGGGGGGGGTCAGGTCTTTGTGATGGACTGGGCTACATCCACAACTCTCTGCAATTTCATGTGTTTTAGGTTTCTTGCAGATCTTTAGATGTTCTGAGGTGGTGTTGGCTGTCTTCACAGCATTGAGATCTAATAAAGTCTAATTGTTCCTAAGGTCTCCAATGAAGTAGACTGGAGGTCATGACCACACTCTAACTGATGAGTGGACCATTCAGATACCTGACAACAGCTGGGGAGAAACTGTTCATGAATCTGGAGATATGCATTTTCGAACTTCTGTACCTCATGTTTGGAGAGGGGAGAAGAGGGAGGGACGGGGGTGAGACTGGTCCTTGATTATACTGGTGGCCTTGCCGAGGCACCGCGAAGTGTAGATGAGGTCAATGGAAGGGAGGTTGGTTTGCATGATGCAACTCTGCAATTTCTTGCGGCCTTGGATGGAGCTGTTCCCAAACCAAGCTGTGATGCATCCGGATAAGATGATTTCTATGGCAAATCTGTGGAGTTGGTGAGTTGGTGGGGACATGTTGAGATTCTTAAGCACTTTAAGGAAGTAGAGGCGTTGATGTGCTTCCTTGGCCATTGCTTCAATGTAGATGGTCCTCTTGTTGTCAGTTTGAATGTGAATGTGGAGTATGCACGTTCTTACAGTGACCGTCTGTGTTTCTCCAGGTGCTCCTGTTTCCTCCCATATCCTAAAGACACTGATGTAGGGCCCCGACCTGAAACATCACCCATCCATGTTCTCCGGGGATTCTGCCTGACCTGCAAAGTGACTCCAGCTCTTTGGGTCTTTTTTGGTAAACCAGCATCTGCAGTTCCTTGTTTCTACCAAATTACTCTCCTGCCATTTCACTCCTGCCATCGGGAAGTACATACAGGAGCCTGAAAACTGTAATGCCCAGGCTTGGAACAGCTTCTTCCCTACAGCCATCGGGCTACTAAACACAACAACCTCCAGATAAGAACCAAAAACTACATAGACTTGGTGCACTGGTTTTGTCTTTTTTGCACTATTGTTGTGAGTTTGCTTGTTTGACGTGTACGTACATATGTATGTATGTACGTATGTACGTATTCGTATATATATATTCGTACGTACGTATGCAAATAGTGGCTCGTAAAGGGCGCTTACGAAGTTACAAATTCCCCCCGTCCCCCCGACCCCCTCCTCACGGCAGTCCCCCCGATGCCGGGTCCTCCATTGTATACAAATATATATCGATACACATATATACACACACACACACACATATATATATAATATATTTACTAGACTAAGTGGGACCCGTTGGGTCCCAGCATCACACGGGAGGGCTGGCCCCCAACAAAATATTCCACCTCTCCACCAATTCCAATATTGGTGGCCAGTGGTGGCGGAGGGCTTTCTGGAGCGCTAGTATGGGTGTTGTGGGCTGAAGGGACTGGTTTCCAGAGGGCTAGTATGGACATTGTGGGCCGAATGGATTCTTGGGCTGGCGGATCAGTCACTGAAGCCTGTTGTGCTGGCAGCTCACTCACTCACGGCTGGTGGGCTGGCAGTTGACTCACGGCTATTCCTTGAAATTCCATTTCAAGCAGGGTGCAAGGCCACCAAATTCAAGTGCAGTTTCTTACCACCAAGCAGGGTGCAAGGCCATCAAATTCAAGTGCAGTTTCATACCGTTTCCAGCAGGGTGCAAGACCTCTCCCTCCTCCATCTTGCAGAGACTGAGCCCCGCCCACACTTCTGGATTTTATAGTCCCTCCTCCCCTCCCACCAGAAGGAGTGTGGCCTTCATGGCGTGATTGACAGGAGAGCGAATGTCAACATTTTTTAAACACTAATATCTTTTATTTTTCATCGATGGGAAAAATCCTCGGCAAATGATGAGCGGAGTGGGACTCTGAGTAAGATGGCCAAAAATCACAGCCTTACTTGGTAGCGTTTTTTCTAAAATAAATATAAAGCACAAACAGGAAGTGGTCTAGATTAGACTTTTAATTATATAGAAGGCAAGGCAACTTTAATTAGGCAAGGCAACTTTAATTAGGCAAGGCAACTTTAATTCTGCAAGGCAACTTTAATTAGGAAAGGCAACTTTACTTGGCAAGGCAACTTTAATTAGGCAAGGCAACTTTAATTAGGCAACACAGCTTTAGCATTTCCAAACCAAAGGCAACACAGCTTTAGCATTTCCAAACTAAATTTTCAAACCACATTAAGGGCACTGACAGGTCTACTAAACTCACAGTTTAGTAGACATGTGTTCAGTGTTATTCACAGCTCAGACTGAGAGACGTGACCCTCTCGCTCCCGCATCTTGCAGAGACTGACTGCGGCACTCAACACTTCCAGGTTTTATAGTCCCTCCGGAAGGGGCGTGGCCTTCAGGAGAGAGAATCTCAACATTTTTTAAACACTAATAACTCTTTTATTATTCATTGATGGGAAAAATCCGCTTGTCCTGCGCAGCGGAGGGGGACTCTGGGTAAGATGGCCAAAAATCACAGCCGTAAGTAGCAGCGTTTTTTCTAAAATCAATATACAGATCAACAGGAAGTGGTCAAGATCAGACTTTTGGTAATATAGATATGTGTGTGTGTGTATGCGCTGAACTTCTTTTCATTTATTATATTGTTTACAGAGTACTATGTTTACATATTCTGTTGTGCTGCTGCAAGTTAGATTTTCATTGTTCTGTTTGAGTCAGATGATAATAAAACTTATAAACTCTTCCCACAGCAGAACGATATGAGTTGTTCATATAGATACCACAAGAGGGCACAATAACACAAGTAGATATTGTCTACTGATGTGGCAAAGTTAAAAACTCTCCCCTTTTAGGCTACTCCTACTAATCTCAAAGAACTCCAGCACTGAAGCATGTCAGCTGTTCTAAGCAAGTGCTAAAGATTCACACGAGCTTTCTCCCACCCTTCTTCATGGAATGGAAACCTTTCTGGAATATTAACCCAGAATCTCTGCAGTAGCACTCCTTGGCTGTGCGTTTCCCTGTAAATGTGTAGGAATTGAGTCACAGATGCTGGTATATATAGATGATGCTGGAGTAACTCAGCGGGCCAGGAAGCATCTCTGGAGGAAAATGGGTGACGTTTGGGTCGGATCCCTTCTTCAGACTGAAAGTAAGGTGGGGGGTGGGAGGGTCATAAGGTCATAAGTGATAGGAGCAGAATTAGGGCACTCGTCCCATCAAGTCTACTCCGCCATTCAATCATGGCTGATCTATCTCTCCTTCTCAATCCCATTCTCCTGCCTTCTCCCCACAACCCCTAACACCCGTATTAATCAAGAGTCTATCTATCTCGGGAGAGTGTTGCAGAGCAGAGGGATCTGGGAGTGCGGGTACATGGCTCATTTAAAGTGGCATCACAGGTAGATAGGGTGGACAAAAGGCTTTTGGCATATTGGCCTTCATCGGTCAGAATATTGAGTGTAGAAGTTGGGAGGTCATGTTGCAGTTGTATAATACGTTGGTGGGGCCGCATTTAGAGCATTGTGTTTATTTCTGGGCACCATGTTATAGGAAATATGTTGTCAAGCTGGAAAGGGTGCAGAGAAGATTTACGAGGATATTGCCAGGAATTGAAGGCATGAGGTCTGGGGAGAGGATGAACAGGGTAGGACACTAAGACATTGGACCCGTAGTCACTAGACGCGCAGAGTCTCTTGCCCAGAGTGGGGGAATCGAGAACCAGACACATAGGTTTAAGGTGAGTGGGCAAAGATTTTACAGGAACCTGAGGGGTAACATCTTCATACAAAGGTTGGTAGGTGTATGAAATGAGCTGCCGGAGAAGGTAGTTCAGGCAGGTACGATTGCAACACCTGAGAAACATTGAGATAGGTACATTGATGGAAAGTTTTAGAGGGATTTGGGTCAAATACAGGAAAGTGGGACCAGTGTAGATGGAACATGTTGGTCATTGTGGGCAAGTTGGGCGGAAAGGGCCTGTTTCCACGCTGTATGACTCAATGACTATGACTATGAGGGTGCAGAGAAGGCCCACAATGAATTGGCCAGGTTGAGGGGGTGGATGGATACTTGGCAGATGTACAACATGGATAAACATCTCACTACAATGCCATGGTGAGATCTTGGTGAGTGATGTGCACAGTTTTGATCTCCCTATCAAAGGAAAGATGTTCTTACCTTGGAGAGAGTTCAACAAAAGTTACCCACATCGATTTCTGAGAAGGCAGAACTTTTAGACTTTACTTTAGACTTTAGAGTTACATTTGGCCCAGCGAGTCCGCGCCGACCAGCGATCCCCATACACTAGCACTATCCTGCACATTAGGGACAATTTACGATCTATACCGAAGCCAATTAATCTACAAACCTGTACGTCTTTGGAGGGTGAGAGGAAACCGGAGCACCCGGAGGAAACCCATGCAGTCACAAGGAGAACGTGAAAACTCCGTACAGACAGGACCCTTGGTCAGGATCGAACCTGGGTCTCTGGTGATGTAAGGCAGCAATACCGCTGTGCCACCGTGCCATCCCCCATGAAAGGAGATCCCAGAACAATCTATAGACCCCAACAGGATGTGTGTTGATAGACACAAAATGCTGACGAACTGAGGGGTCAGGCAGCATCTCTGGAGATATGGAATAGGCGATGTTTCTAGTCAAAACACTTCTTCAGACCCAAAACGCCACCTATTCCTTTTCTCCGGAGATGCTGTCTGGCCCGCTGAGTTACTCCAGCGCTTTATGTCTATCTTTGGTGTAAACCAGCACCTGCAGTTCCTTCCCACACAAGGATATTTTTTGGTTAGTTACCTAGAAAAGGAGAATTCAATGTTGATATCATTGGGTGTAAGCTACCCAAGTGGAATATGAACTTTTGTATGTAGCCTTACTCTGACAATGGTGGAGGCCCTGGACAGAAAGGCCAGTGTGGGTATGGGAAGGGGAGTTTAAATGGTTAGCAATCGGGAGATCCAGCAGTTCTTGGCGGACCAAGCCCGTGCTCGGCAAAAACGGTCGCCTCATCTACATTTGGTCTTGCCAATGTAAAGAAGGCCACAATGGGGAGCACAGAATGGAGTAGCATGCTACTTGACGATTGGGATGTGTGCATTGAAGGGATGGCCAGTGTTTATTGCCCATCCTTAATAGGCATTGAGAAGACGTGGCACAGTACCGCAGCGGTAGAGTAGAGTTCGAGCCAGAGACCCGGGTTTGATCTTCAGACCATGAAGCAATTCGGAATCCAGACTTGCCTGGGACCGTGGCTGGCGTTTGTTGTTTCTAATCTAGAGTGGAGTTTGGGTGGCAAGGTGGCGCAACTGGTAGAGCACCACAGCGCCAGAGACCCAGGTCCGATCCTGATCTCAGGTGCTATTCGGCCCTTCAAGCCAGCATCGCCATTCAATATGATCATGGCTGATCATCCGAACTTAGTGCCCCATTCCTGCTTCTCCCCATATCCCTTGATTCCGTCAGCCCTAAGAGATTGTACGTTCTACCTGTGACCACGTGAGTTTTCTCCAGATGCACCAGTTTCCTCCCACATTCTAAAGACTTGTAGATTCTGTAAATTGTCCCACGTGTGTAGGATAGAGCAGATTTAGAAATACTTTTATTATTAGTAAATTATTCCATTCTTTGTTATTATGCCATTTGCTTTCTTTTTTTTTTCCCTTCCTTTCTCACTCTCTATCTATATTTTAAAAAACTAGAAGCAGAACCAATTCATAACTGATCATATTTATAAAGGACGACTGATATACATGAAATGTTTTTATTATGACATGTGCTTGCTTCTAATAAAAATATTATAAAAAAAGAAATACTTTTAATTTAAAGATACAGCGCGCAAACAGGCCCTTCAGCCCACCAATTCGCTATGAAGTGAGTGGTGAGTCTGTGGAATTTTCTGCCTCAGAGGGCGGTGGAGGCAGGTTCTCTGGATGCTATCAAGAGAGAGCTAGATAGGGCTCTTAAAAATAGCGGAGTCAGCGGATATGGGGAGAAGGCAGGAACGGGGTACTGATTGGGGATGATCAGCCATGATCACATTGAATGGCGGTGCTGGCTCGAAGGGCTAAATGGCCTACTCCTGCACCTATTATCTATTGTCTATTGTCTATAACTGTGATCCCCGTACACTAACTTTACCCGACGGACAAGGGACAATTTACAATTTTACTGAAGCCAATTAGCCAACAAACCTGTACGTCTTTGGAGTGTGGGAGGAAAGCAGAGCTCCTCGAGAAAACCCACGCAAGTCAAGTGGAGAATGTACAAACTCCCTACAGGCAGCACCTGTCGGCAGGATCGAAACCTGGTCTCTGGCGCTGTAAGGCAGCAACTCTACCACTGCGCCATCATGCCTCCACAATGTGTATGGGTGATTGCTGGTTGGCATGAACTCTCTGGGTCGAAGGGCCTATTTCCACCCTATATCTCTAAACAAAGGTAAACTAAAAAGGGTTTCGACCCGAAACGTCACCCATTCCTACTCTCCAGCAATGCTGCCTCTCCCGCTGAGTTACTCCAGCATTTTGTGTCTATCTTCAGTTTAAACCAGCATCTGCAGTTCCTTCCTACACTAAAAAAGATGGTGCTGATCCTCTCTCCCAAACAGCTACAGTTAAGGGCCTGTCCCACTTACGTGTCCTTGGCACGCAAATTACGCGACCTCGTGGTCGCGTTGAGGCGCACGGGCATCGTGTGGCCGCGCGGGGCCAGTCCCACTGTGAACGACGGAGGGGTATGGAGTTGTGCGCGACATCGCGCGGGGCTCCGAAATTTTTGTAGCAAACAAAATCTTCGCGCGCCACCGGCCTGTCGCATAACTGACGGCCAAAGTGGGACAGGCCCAAGACCCTCGCGCGACGCAACGTCTCACCTTCAACAGCAGCAGAAGCAGGCAAACGATCGCCAAACTCGGCCTGGGGCTCACGGCCGTTGCGGTCTGGATCCGCCCCCACCTCTACTCCCAGAGCGGGGCCAAGAAAATTGAAGATAGAACCAAAATGCAGGAGTAACAGGCAGCATCTCTGGAGAGAAGGAATGGATGACGTTTTGGGTCAAGACCCTTCTTTTCAGACTGAAGGTCGCGTAATGTGCGTGCCAAGGACACGTAAGTGGGACAGGCCCTTTAGGTTCCAACTACGTAACTTGCTAATATTTCTTTTTAAATTACTAGATACTGTAAGGTTAAATATTGTTGTTGCTAGATACCCATTTAATTAAAGCAATTCAGTGCTAATTATATTTGCATTACTTCAATAATATTCTTAACTAAGGGCTGCATCAACCCCTGACGTATGCAGATGACAATGGAGTCCACTTCACATTCGCCAGCTTTGTTTCACAGGGAACCACTTTGCATCAACTAATGTACCATGGGACCCACATGAGTGAGATCAAACAGACAGTGAGGAGTAAATACGCATAAAATGATAGACGCAAAATGCTGGAGTAACTTAGCGGGACAGGCAGCATCTCTGGAGTGAAGGAACGGGTGACGTTTGAGTCTGGAGATGAATCTCAGCATTTTGTGGCTATCTTCGGTTTAAACCAGCGTCTGTCACCGTGCCAACCTATTTGGTATCGGTTTATAACTATATATTTCCATAACTCTATTCATGCTTTCTATCCACTGTATAGTGCGGCACGGTGGCGCAGCGGTAGAGTTGCTGCCGTACAGCGCCAGTGACCCGGGTTCCATCCTGACTGTTTCTGCACTGTGTCTCTAAACTGAACTAGGCTACATTCTTACCTGTAAAGAACTGTGATTGGCTGTTCATTTTATAATCGTGCATGGGATCTTGCTGTGTAAAAATGTCGGGACATTGAGAAGGCAGCTTCAAAAGGGCACCCGAAGAAACAGTTAGACAGATACATGGATAGGACAGGTTTAGAGGGATATGGGCCAAACGTGGGCAGGTGGGACTAATGTAGCTGGGACATGCTGGTCGGTGGGCGCAAGTTGGGCCAAAGGGCTTGTTTCCATGTT
Organism: Malacoraja senta; assembly: GCA_038087875.1. Classification (NCBI taxonomy): domain Eukaryota; kingdom Metazoa; phylum Chordata; class Chondrichthyes; order Rajiformes; family Rajidae; genus Malacoraja; species Malacoraja senta. The sequence continues at coordinate 390,789,208 of CM075977.1, forward strand.
GTATGACTCTATGACTCTATAAAATTGCTTCCATGCTAACTATTATGTCTCCAGGTGAGTGTGGAACATTTTGAGGTGAAGTATGGTGTAATAAGAATCCATGCCTCGTACAAGAACAATAAAACGCCATTGTGTCAACCTGTTCTTCTTCATGTGTATAAATAGCCTGCCAGCTGGCTTCTACATTACTGCTTTCAGTATGAAAATAATAAATCCTGTTCACAATTTCCCAAGTACCCAATTTGCGAACTTTATTGAAATTAAAACCTTAAATGATCTATCAGAGGAATAACTAAATTTGCTTATCCAAGCAAAGCAATGGTATTTGTATCGGTCAACTAAAGGTCATTTCTCTGACAATAGGCATTCGCAATAGCTTTAGAAATTTTTTTCTGTCAAATATGAGTAATTTTTGTTTCTCGTGGTCATAGTCATAGAGTCAGAGTCACACAGTGTTGAAACAGGTCCTTTTCCCTAATTTACCCATCACCGACCATCATGTCCCATCTGCACTAGCCCCACTTGCCTGCGTTTGGCCCATATTCCTCTAAACATATCCTATCCATGTATGATGTCCTTCAGAGCAGCTCGTTCCATATAGCTACCAGGCTTTATGTAAAAATGTTGCCCCCAGATTAAATCTTTCCCCCTCATCTTAAAACTATGTCCTCTGTTTGTTGATTCCCCTACTCTGGGTTAAAGACTGTTCATTTACCTTGTCTATTCCTCACATGATCATGTACACCTCTATAAGATCACCCTCTCCCTACAGCTCAGGCCCTCGAGTCCTGGCAACATCCTTGTAAATCCTCTCTGCACCGTATTCCTGCTTAACGTCATCATCTCGTTGCACTAAATGGAATTTTGTTTCACACAAATTAGACAAAGTGTGACCAACTTGGCTAGATGTGTATTTAGTTTTGGGGGTACAAGTCTTCAGTGTGAACATTGGTGTGTCCCATGCCTGTTGATTCTGCAATAATACAATAGGAGTAGGAGCAGGCCACCAGAGAACTGATAGAAGAAGGGTCTCGACCTGAAACGTCACCCATTCCTTCTCTCCAGAGATGCTGCCTGTCCCGCCGAGTTACTCCAGCATTTTGTGTCTACCTGAGAACTCATAGAACTGTATAAATCTCTGAGAGTCATAGATAGGATAGACATTCAGAACCTTTCTTCCAGGGTGGAAATGTCAAGGACTAGAGGGTTCATGATGGTGATGATGATACTTTATTGTCATTTGTACCTAGGTGCTGTGAATGTCTTTGTTTTTGCGTACAATGTACACAAAATGGTCGACACAAAGGATCCAACAAAGTTACAAAAAGTACACTTCCCTCCTTCATTTGCCCCAACCCCCTCCCCCCCTCGGGTCCCCTTTATTTCTCAGCGTTACCCCCCCCCACCCCCTCCCCCCACCCCCCCCCCCCACCGCCCACGCCGGGTCCCTCTTTGTTCTGTCAAAAATAAATAGCAAATAACTTGATTTTGAAACATAGAAAATAGGTGCAGGAGGAGGCCATTCGGCCATTCATTGTGATCATGGCTGATTGTCCCCAATCAATAACCCGTGCCTGCCTTCTCCCCATATCCCTTGATTCCACTAGTCCCTAGAGCTCTATCTAACTCTTGTACAGATCTTCTTCTTATCGAGTCCACACACATTAGAAGTTGTTCAGCCAGAGCTGAACACACTTCTTGGCATCTGCATACATGTTTGTCGCTTCTTGTGCTTCTTGTGCGTGGTGGTGGAAAGATTAGTGGAAACAGGGCCGCGACGTGAACGCTCTTTCCTAGACCCCATTAGTACGGGTGTCAGGGGTTATGGGAATAAGGCAGAAGAATGGGGTTAGGAATGAAAGATAGATCAGCCATGATTGAATGGGGAGTAGACTTGATGGGCCGAATGACCTAATTCTATTCCTATTCCTTATGATCTGATGAAAAGCTTCAAGAAGACAGCAAGGGATAGGGACAGGTAGAGTGCCTAAAAATGCTTAAAGTCTCCTTCATGTGTTATAATAATTCTCTGCTTTAAAGAAGTTGCCAAGACTTGAAACTGAGCACGTGTGACTGACACTGCAGTTTATTTTAGTCAGATTCTGTTCTCTGTTGTCAAAGGACAGATGGCAATCGTAAAATAAAATAAGGTAGAAAGGGTAACAGGACATTTGCTTATCTGTAATGGGGTGAAATTGGGCTGTGTTTACTCTGCTGTGCCTTTCGGAGGTGCATGATGTGTTTTTGTTATAAGATCATTCAGAAGAAGGAAAAGTGCTAAAGTGCCTGCTACAGTGAACGACACATCGAAGGGAAATTCCGCATATAAGGCGGAGCAGATGAATCTTTTTTCTTTAAGCGATCTTCTAGAATGCTCCCAGTGATCACTGCATTTGGCGCTCTTAAATAGTCCTGTTTGTCTTGCCCGATCTTTGTGTTTTCTTCAACATTTCTTGGTGGTGGCCCCCCCCCACCAACACCGGTCCCCCCTTAGTTCTCAGCCCCTCTCCCAAACCAGTTCCCCCTTAATTCTCAGCCCCTCTCCCCAACACCGACCCCCCCCTTAGTTTTTGGCCCCCCTTCCCCAACGCCGGGTCCCCCTTAGTTCTCCCCCCCAAACGCAGGCCCCCCCTCCCCCTAGTTCCTCTTATGTGAATATTCTTGGCCAATAAACTTATTAATCAAATAATTAATGATTTAATTCATTCTTGGTCCCCTCCCCCACATCGAGCCCCCTTAGTTCTCAGCGGGGTGGCCCATCCACCTCGGCCCGACCACCAGGACTCTGACATCAAGGCTCCAACCTCGAGGAGCTTTGATCCCCAGCCTGACCCCGGCCTAACCCACAGGCACTCCGACCGCTGGGGCTCCGACCCCGCTCCTCGCCAGTTTCTCCGTAGGCCACGGCGCCCTGCGGGAGCCTTCCAGCCGGCGCGCGGCGCCTGTCGTAGCAACGTGAGAGACGAAACATTTAACAGAGACAATAGACAATAGGTGCAGGAATAGGCCGTTCGGCCCTTCGAGCCAGCTGATCATGGCTGATCATCCACAATCAGTACCCTGTTCCTGCCTTCTCCCCATATCCTCCGACTCTGCTATCTTTAAGAGCTCTGTCTAGCTCTCTCTTGAGAGCATCCAGAGAACCGGCCTCCACTGCCCTCCGAGGCAGGAAGTACAGAACTTTGAAAATGCACAGCTCCAGATTCAGAGACAGTTTCTTCCCAGCTGTTATTGTGGTATTATGGAATAATAGAGTAAGGAATGCCTTTATTCTGCTGCCAGTGGTCAGGCTGCAGTGACGGCATCCGGCCTGAAGGTGGGGCTGTGGGCGTAACCGGAGAGGCCTAGCAGCAGGGCCCGGGGATGCAGCACGAGGCAGCTGCTGTAGTGAGTTGCTAAATAAAGACAGACTCCGATTACGTCGTTGTACGAGCCTCATTATTAGAATAATTCGATATGGTGTCAGAAACGGGATACTTGTAAGCGAAAAAAAAAAAAGAAGAAGAGGAAAGTGTATCGTTTTGGCGGAGAAAGGTGAGATGAGCTGGCAGATATGGCGCAACCTACACCAACTGCTACGTTCACAATACAACCTCCAGAGCCATTCGATTTTACCAAGCCTCAAGAATGGGAGCGTTGGATCAGGAGATTCGACCGCTTTCGGCTTGCAAGCAACTTAAACGCAACGTCGGAAGAAAACCAGGTGAACACGTTAGTGTACTGCATGGGTGATGAAGCCGAAGATGTGCTAAAGGGGCTAACGCTAACTGCAGATGAGAGGAAGGTGTACACGGATGTTAAGGCTGGCTTTGATGCATTTTTTGTGCCTAAAAAGAATGTAATCTACGAAAGAGCCAAGTTCAATCAGCGTGTGCAACTGCCAGAAGAAACGGTGGATTCCTTCATCACTGCTCTATACGGATTAGCTGAACACTGCAACTATGGACAGTTACAGAACGAGCTGATCCGCGACAGGTTAGTGGTCGGGCTGAGAAACGTCTCATTGTCAGAAAAGCTACAGCTAGACAGAGACCTAACCCTTGGAACTGCGATAACAAAGACAAGGCAGTCTGAAGAAGTTAGACGACAGCGGTCTGACTTAAGAGGAGAAAATGGCGGTGCTAGCAAGTGCTCAAATGTTGATGCTGTGCATGCTAAAAGCTACAGAAAACCCAAATTTCCCTCAAAGCCTCAGCCACAAGCACAAACACCAGGCAAAAATAAACTTAATATACGGCCACAGCCAGGTTCAAAGGCCTGTTATAGATGTGGAAAAATGCCCTCGCATGGAAAATGGGAATGCCCTGCTAAAGATGCTGTGTGTCACAACTG